>QEAN01000001.1:132029-170267 GCA_006535955.1 Synchytrium endobioticum | reverse complement strand
ACGCAGACAATGGAAAGGGCTTTGGCTGATGTGAGAGATTGTTTTGGAAAGAAATAGCTGTTGTTTTGTATATATATCATGGTCTGAGCAAAACAAATATATATGATGGGTAGAACAAAAACATAAATACTGTAAACTACAGCTTTGTCACCATAGGCATTGTTTATGATTGGTTGATTGGTTAATTCGTAATTTACGTCGTGTCCGGATTCTTGCCGATCGCCTCGGTTTATTGTGTTCTTTGATGATGACAAAGTTCTCTGTTTTGGTGGTTATGTAGCCAACTCTGCTTGATGATTTCTACCATAAGGTCTGATGGTTGGGTTGGTTGCTGTGCAATCGATGCTGGGTTCGATGGCGTAGCTACTTGGATAACCGTGATTTTGGCTGGCACTAACAATAATAATAAAAATAATAATTGTAACGAATCTACGCGAAATTGTTACGTCATGCACCTACCGCGAGAGCATTGTTGTGCAAGCTGTGAGGGTCACTGTTGTACATAACTTGACAACAATCAAGGGTAGATAACACAAGTCGAGGGTGGAACTACACTTGAGCAAGTAGTTAAATACTATGTGAGTATCTGGTGGGACTGTGGCTCCATATCGCATTGAGGCGATATGTCTAAAACTATTTCCATTGAGGTGTTGTTACAATAATATTACTTTTAGATAACGTGGTTTAAAGGACAGCTCCGCCCGACACGCAACCAAGTTATTCTTGGAACAACAATTTGAGCAGCAATGCACGCTAGAGTCGCAGTTGGGATAGCGGCGATCGACCTCTACTATGAGATGATAGGACCTCAACACGCAGAGAGACGAGTTCTTATGATAATGGGTAAGCGATGTGCTCAGCCTGGCCCTTTCCCGTGCTCCCAAACGTAGAAGCAAGCCACATGAGCTTGATGACTCACTCTACCCGTCATATACTCAGGATTTACCTCTACCGGCACCCAATGGCTGCAAACTGTAGGAGGATTATCAGACACATTTCCGGATGGATCGCCCGAAAGTCAACCAACTTGAACAATGAACAGGAGCTCACAATTTCCAAGACATGCATAGGCGAAGCAGTTGGCTGAGTTGGGCTACCAATGCTGTATCTTTGATAATCGGGGTGTTGGGGAGTCCAGCCAGCCGACAAAACCTTTATACACGTATGTCCAACCAGTGTGATTCTCGGATAATTCGGACTATAAAGGCAACATAAACTGTAGAACCAAGATGATGGCTCAGGACACGCTGCAGCTATTACAGCATCTGGGTTGGAACGAAAACATCTATGTGATCGCCTGTAGCATGGGCGGCTTTATTGCTCAAGAGCTGATATTGAAGGCACCCGCTAATACATTCACCGGTGTTGTCTTGACGTCTACCGCATTTGGCCCGCCGCTCTCGATACCCCCGCTAAAGACACTGCTCCAGCTTGTCTCGCACAAGAAGGGGTCGGAGAGCAGCGCGCACGTTAGGGCTCAAGTCACAGCTTCCATAATGGTCCCGGACGCATGGGCAAATGAGCCGGTTGCGCCGCATCTAGCCGGAGAAGGTGCGGTAACGAACAGGGATGGAATAGCTAAGCTGTTGGAGTACGAAGCAAAGACCAAGCCAGCACAAACACGGGCGGGCTACCGAGGCCAATTCAATGCGATAGTTTGGCATCACTGTCCGCCACGGAGGTATGTTTGAGTATTGCCGCGGCGCCTCAGCGAGAAATGCCATACTCGTCAATTTAGGTTGCGCAAGCTAGGGGAAAGGTCGTGTTTCCTGGTTCTGGCGGGAGCGGAGGACAGAATATTACGACCTATTAATGCAGCCATCATTGGTAAACACCTCAAATGCCAATATCACATATATCCAAACCGTGGCCATGCACTGCATTTAGAAATGGGACCGGAGTTCATCAAAGTAGTGACAGATCACTTTGATGCTTGTGCGAATAATGCCAAAGATTTTCGATCCGTTCGCGACTCCGCCATTATACCTGGGAGCTCGAGCGTGAACTGAAAATGCTTGATGCGTTGCATATTTTATATAGCACTAGTACAAATAGAGTTGCGAAAATAGAACTCCCCCGAGATTTATAGGTCATGCTCAACACGGAGTCGTATGCAGCGGACCAGAATCGTCGGAGTATCGTATTCACGGGCATAACATGTTAGTCATCTAAATGTCCGGAAGCTGGCACATTTCCATATATATCATGCCCATTGACGCAATAGCTTGCCTAGAAGGTATGCGAATCGCATTCGGGCCACTCATTCCACGTGCAGTCGTTCCGCTTGATGTACAATCGTCATCATCCATATCGGGCACACAGGTCACTCACCCATGGCTCTTCCACATAAAAGAACATATTGAAAAATCAGTTTGGCATGTAGTCTGGCATCCCGCCCACCCAGTAATTGCAACATGCTCAAGTCCAAGCATGAACACACGTAAAGGTGAGATAGCCACACAAAGTTTATCTAGTAAACTATGTAAATAGAGACCTTGCTCACTCATGTCGGAAGCAGCGAAAATGATGAGGTTGTTTTACAGATAAATATTTCTCGTCATGGACATATTGTATTAACGCCCACAACACCGAAACCCAAACTACCGACACTAATATTCCTGTCTGATCCTTCCACAGCAGTACTGCTCCAGCTACCACTATCGGCCGTTCCCCCTCGATCCTGATTTCCTGTTGTCATGGCGTCAGCCCCGTTAGCCCATCTACTCTCCACATCACTGCCGCTTTCGGCAGTACCAGAACCTCCACTTTTGCTTCTTCTAAGACTACTACCTCTTTTCCCGGTATTGGCAATCGAATCCAACAGTGATAATACATCAGAAACTGACGACATGTAATATTTAGCATTTGATGCTTTAGACCCCACGGTACACGTAACTATATTTTGTACAGGCGGCATCGGCGGCTGCTGCTGGATACGTGGTGATCGTGGTGTTGGTGTTTGCAGTATATACATCGTCGATTGCGTTGGAGTACTTTCGCTGGGCGGCATCGCGCTATTACTACCTGTAGTGAAAACAGTACTTGAGCCCTTCGTTGTCTCGGTAGCATGTGACGGTAAATCTGTTGGTATCGGTGTCGCACTACCTACACTCCTTGCTGAGAGGTACGGGATGTCGGGTTGCGATGATGGCACATGATGTGAATCTTGTTCTACCTGATGCAAGAATTCAAACATGTATTCATCTGCCCGATCATCACCTACTGCGAAAACAAAATCGATTGTCGAAACTGTCTGATGTCGGTGTGGAAAGCTGACGTGGGGCGGTGTGTGAGATGTATGAGGTTTGGAATGTCTGGAAGGACTACTGCTACTATAACCTGGACTGCTTTTGAAGTTCGGGCTGGTGCTGCGTCGTATACGAGGTGAATGATGTTGTTGATGATGCTCCAAAGCTCGACGAACTATGGTACCCTTGTTTACACTTCTGGGTAGTATTTCTAGCTGTCGCTTTTTGAGTAATGTATGGATGGGGAATAGAGAGCCAAGCGCGCCTTCGATGTGGTTGTGACATTCAGAGGCTTGCCATGATCCAAAGCTTGGATCTGAGTTCCCAAAATGCCATACTATGGAGGCTTCCTTCATTTCAATGCTCGAGCCTGGAGTTCGGCTGATGTATACAGGACGGTGAGCTTCTACCAAAGCTAAGAAAAACAGACGTCGCAGCTAGGACATACTCTGTGTAGTACTCAAATATTTCGAGGACATTCTGCTTCCAAGCAAAGTTTGTATCTGGAACCATAGTTTCCCATTGGACGTTGTCAGCCCACTTTACAAAACAACCGCTTTCAGCGCTATGCTCGAGTCAGATGTCAATGAGACTGCCGAGGATAACCCAATCCTAGTTCGAGGCCGTGTACACACCTCAAACCAAGATTGGGTACATGAAAGAATTCCGCTAACGCTTCCTTTGTTCTTCCACTCATTATGTACACAATATTTCTCGGGTCCGACACTAACTCTTGTACTAGATTCCTCAGCTTGAAAGTTTCTGCTGAATCATGACTACCCGATCGACATATAGTGCCATCATGATCCAGAAACTAAGTTGTCAGATAGAGTTGGAGCATTCAACTGCCAAAACAGTAAAATTGTGAATGCAGAATACTCACAAACAGCCTTCTACTACTTCCTATAAAGTCCGTCAAAACTAGATCAACAGGTAGTCTGGGTATGCTAACCCCCATCGTCCTTTGCATCTCGTCATGGACATGCCACAATTGACCCAGGAAAGAATCTACAAAGTTTTGAGCCGAATGGTCACGAACATGATCTGATAATTCCTTCCATCTGCTGGCTTTCTCGTCTTCCGACATGGTCAGGGCTTCGTGGATTGCGTCTACTACTTCTGAGATGTTCCATGGATTCACACGAATCGCACTTGCAAATGACCCATAAGTGCCTGCGAATTCAGATATTACGAGAGGTGATTTCTTATTGGACTGACATGCAACTATGGTTTGAATGGGCGTCAGTTGTGGTCCGTAGGCCAAAAGCTAGTCTAGAGCTGCAATGATCAACACATACTGTACTCGTGAGAGGTCAAATTCATTCCATCGCGTAGAGAAGTGATTAGACACGCATCAGCCATAATCAGCAAAGCTAAATATTGACTGAACGATATTTCTTGCTGAAAGTAAACGACGGGAATGTATTCGATCGAGCCGTATCTCGAGTTAATTCGTGCCACGACATCTTGAACTTGGGCTTCTGTTTCATTCGCTTCGGTTGTCGGTAGAGCGACTTGGATCAACACAACCTATGTGGTATGCAATGTCAAGGAGGCAGGCGCTTTTTTCCATTCTGCGCAGCAACGTACTTGACCAACCCATTCAGGATGCAAGTGTAAGAACTGCTCATAGGCCAGCAACTTTTGTCGAACTCCCTTGACATAGTCGTTTTTGTCTCGCCCAATCAAGACCTTCATTCCTACATACCTTTGAGCTAATGATGCTACCATTTCAGAAACTTCCGGATTACGACTTTTCTCATTCAATGCAGCAAAGTTGATGCCTGTGAGAATGAAATGTGAGCACTGCTAAACAAACACTCATGTAACACAGAGGGTTTTGCCAAGAATAATGGATACCTATTGGGAAGATACCAACAGACACACTGGAGTTATCCAGTAGTATACCTCTTGGAGTTGATTCTAAACCCAAGATACGAGTAGCGGTCATGAGAAAGTGTCTCATAAAGGAGTATGTTTGGAAACCAATCAAATCTATGTCAAGAAGTTAGCCCCCAAGTTTACACTTGATTTCAATAAGCAGATACTGACCAGCTCCCAGCAGTCCTTGTAATAAATCTCTTCTCATGTGTAAACACCTGAATATCTCGGAGGATGGAAAAGGAATATGTAGGAAGAAACCTATTCTAGCAGTCGGCACTTTCTGACGGAGGAGAGATGGTACAAGCATTAGATGGTAGTCGTTGATCCATACTATCGATTGATGGCAAATGAGCCAAGCAGGGAATTGTCATATACATCAGAGGAGCGTACTTACTCGTGTCACCCTCCTGATAGATATCAGTGAGTGTTTGGACAAAGCTTTCGTTCACAGCCATATAATGCTTCCACGCGTTCGCTTCATATGATTGCGCTTTTGGATATTCAGGTAATTGGTAATGAAACGGCTTCCACAGCACCTTTTGGTTGTTTGAGTTGGTTTACGCCTGAGAAAAGGTGTTGAACAAGACATGCGTGAGAATACCACACTAACTACCTGTTTACAGAATCTATGATAGTGACCTTCGACCTCTTCATCAGTGGGGAATACGGGTACGCACATATACTCCTCCAGTTTAAGTTTAATGGCATCTCTTTTCGTGTTATTATACCCATCTGTGTGACATCCGGTTAATCCAATCCAGTACACGCTTCCCAGCTGATCGGATACACTCCTGACAGCATTCTGTAATCCTATATTCCCTAGTGCCGAAGGATATACTGTGAATGCCGTAGGTGGTGATGGTTGACTATGATCGTGTGACGTCACGGTGAGTTGCCAGTGAGTCGGGGCCAGGAATGGCGATGTGTTGCTTCGCGTTAGTCTTCGTATAGCGGCGTCTGATTTACTAGTAGGAGCGTGATGTAGTCCTCCTTGAGCAGTGTGAGTCGTGGTAGGTGAAGATGCAGGGCTGGAAGATGTCGAAGGAATGGGCTCTTCCAAGACGGTGAATGGCAGGAATAAAGACGCTATTAGTAGCCTCCCCGGTAGTCGAAATGGAGTCTGGCCAGGGCCTTCATGTACAGACGATACTTGAGGCGCTTCAGCTCCTTCCATTTCCGGTGCCGATGGATAATGGTCGGGGTCCTTGTTGCATGAGGATTTGAGACAGCGGCAGTGAATGGAATGGAATGGAATGTAGTACTCTGTCAGCCGTTGCGCCTCTACAGTCCAGTTCAGCTGATCACTGAGGCCGATCGCTTGTGCATGTGCATGTATGCATCGTGATCACGGCGATGGGAGCGCACCGCGTGAGCAGGCAGCTTTCACATGTGGGTTCCGCATGTTCCCATTGCATGTTCCCATCGCAGGCTCCGCAGACAGTCCAGATTTATATCATTTAATACTCACTGACGCCTAGGGCCGCATGCGTCACATATTCTCATATCTCAATTTCTCACGCCGGGCAAATTTCAACCCCAATCGCCCAGCGATCGCTCTAATATCAATGCATCAACATCGGCCCTCGCTACGATGGAACTCCACAATGAAGTAGATCCGCTCATTGCCGCAGCTCTCGCATCCCTCCTCCGTGCTGAATCCACCAGTCCAAACTCCAACATCACGGCCAGCCATGACAACCCCAAGCTGCACGCCAAGATACCGCTGCAGGAATCGCAATCTTCACCAAATGACATCCACGATGTATTTATGAATTTGGACATGTCTTGGCTGGATGATCTGCATCAAGGCGCATCATTCAACACCCACCACGCCGCTCTCCCCACAAGTCTCCCCGTCACAAATTCACCTCTACCGTCGGCATCCGCGTTGAACAGCCGTGCTAATAACAGCATTCGACCGGAACCATTTCCTCCACACATCCAACAACCATTCATCACCACGCCTCCCCCCCATTGTCGTCGGTCGGTTATATGCAAACGCGCCACCAGTCCCGCCTTGATAAACTCCGCAACTGCGTTGCCGACGTCACCAACAGCCTCGTCTGACAAACCACCAATATCTGTCTTCAGGATCGATCCATTGCTGTTACCCCGCCTTCCATCTTCATTCGCAAAACAAGCTCTAAATTCTCAAGACGAGTTATCAAAATACCTCAATTTGAAAGATGCTCATCATTATCCATCGTCCGTGTCACTTGAAGAAGATGGGTATAGCACTCTAGTACAAGGACTCCTGGATTCGTTTGGGGTGGGTATTCTTGTGATCAAGGATAGAAAAGAGTGGACCATTGCCCATTATGTTGCTGCGTATGGATCTGTTGCTGGAATACGAGTGCTAGTATCTGCTATTGAAGGTCTCTGTGATAGCGGTGTACTGAATGTGAAGGAGCAAGTCTTGAATCAAGTTGACAGTAGAAGACATACCCCATTAAGTTTGGCTTGTAAACTTGGTCATGCGGATGTTGTGAAGCTGTTGTTGGATGTGGCCGGGTATCGATTGCATGGTAAGACATCCAAACGCCGTTTAAGTATCTTTTTCGGTCTTCTCCAACATTCTTGCACCATGACATAGATCCATATACAGACCCACTCCGTCTGTCAATTGAATCAGCTCATATACCAGTCGTCCAGCATCTATTATCTTACCTCGAATCGCATCCTACCATAAAACCACCACAAACATGGGAAGCACCACTCTTCACCACCGTCTCATGCCTCCATCATCCTCCCAAAACTACAACGGAACTCACCAACCTCTTTCTCGACAGCGGATACTCAATATTACATCAAGACAAAATGGGCTGTACGCCACTCATTCGTGCATGTCAGATTGGTAGACCTATGTGTGTTGTCAGGGACTTGTTGGTGCACCCTGTGAATAGCCGAATTGTGGGTGATACTGGTAGTGATGGTGAAGAGGAAGATGGGTTCAGTGATGGTAGTAAGAAGAAGGTCATGGTTGCGGGAAGTGACGAGACAATTCAACTGGCTACATTGGCAAGGTCCGATCGTATATATGGAAGGACTGCCTTACATTGGGCGGCTTCTACTGGTGATATTGAAACTGCAAAGTACGTCTTTCTAAGTTGGCGAGAGAAGAGCTCATCGTAAACCAAGGGTCTCCTAGTATCTCGCCGATACTAACACACGCTGTGGATCTATAGGCTACTGGTAAATCTAGGGTCACGACTGGAAGCCCGAGATTTGCGCGGTTGTACTCCAATCCTAGTTGCTGCTCACGAGAATCGCAACAGTATGGTCAAGTTCCTGATATCAATGGGTGCTAAGACAAATGTTGAAGATTATGAAGGACGCAGGATTGAGGGCTTGCTGATGAGTCATCGTGATGGTGATTCAACGACCATTCAAGTAATGTCTAGTATGCTTCGTAGGGACTAGTTTGTCATTGCGAAGGTGTACGTAATCTCAGTGGTAACTGTTTAAATACCTTGTTTGCTTAATGTATATGAAGTGTATAGTAGCTGCTCTCATCCGTATAATACATCCCACTCTTATTCGCCATCTTTAAGTATACCCGCTGTTTTGCTTCGTGCTTTGCGCTTCCTTGTCATCAGTCATCTAGTTCTTATCCACAACTTGTTGCAAATATGATTGTGTGAAATGGGCGACAGAGGGTGCTGTTTGGAAATTGAAGATTTACACACCGCATGTCATTGACGACAAATACGTATAACACGTAAGGCATGCTGCACCGATAGCAAATGAAAAGCTTCTTGTCGCGTTTGGCGCGTTCCCATTTAGGCGCCATTATTCCCGTGCGACAGCGGGGTAACAAGTTTGTTGAGAGGGGAGACACATCCGGGCCGGTAAATTTGAGATCATGGTTGATGATCATTCAACAATTTGCCCTTTTATACGTTCTTTTTTTCAAAAACCACGTGCACAATGAGTTAAACGAACAGTGTTAGCACGTGCTGACACGAGTGTCACTTTGTGACATTATCTCGCCCGCCGCGTCTCTTTTGAGCGTTGTTAACTAACTACCTGCTAATGCTAGATTCTTATAGGATGATGGTTTATTACGATGCCGTTCATGCCCTTAGCATTGCTTCATCATTCAAACTCTTCCTTGGATTCCACGTGTTGTCGGCTTTTGAATATCCTTCCCAACTTACTAAGTATTCTCACCCTTTACCTCTCCTGCGTACGTCTATGATATCTTTTATTACATATCCTTCTTCCTCCGGAATCCGTAATGGTGGTAGTTTAGGTAACTGTCTAGCAGGATCCTTGGGTCGAATATACTTCTTAACTAAGGAAACGTGAAATACATTATGTCGAGGTGGCCACGTTACGTATGCGTGCTGGTGAGTAAGGCTGTGCAGAGATCCTTATACGCGACACGCGACAAACTATATAAATAGAGTAACAGACAGGAAAGAACGGCAGGGAAACACGGCAGCCATATCTGCATGTTGCTAATGGTGCATGGAAAAATGTAATCCGAGGCTCATATACTGCAAAGGGCCACGGCTATACAGGACCGCGTTTGAATGGGCCCTATCACCTATCTGCTCATGATCATGTCCTACTTTGCTCGCCAAGCTGCACCGTGACGAACAAAGGAGGACGCTCTCTCCGGATCAAACGTACCTGAATACATCCACTCAGCCCATCGATACCACGGGTATTGCTTCCCGCACGAGTTGAAGGAAACCTTCCTTGAAGAAAGCCTTCCTTGAAGAAAGCTCAGCGAAGAATGCCACCTCCACCGACTAATGGCCAACAAGCGCCTCCTCCCCGTTTGGCTCCATGTGAATACAAGGCGAGCTCCAGTCATATTATGACTTCGCTCGTTGGCTCCGTTCCTGGTTGCGAAATGTCCATTTGGAATCCTGTGGTTCCTCATAATCTTGCAAGTGCTAATTCCTCCCACCAACTCGTAGACTGGTAAGACGCTGGGCCAAGGCTCGTACGCGACAGTCAAGGAGGCCACTCATGTATGTTGCACCTACCGCTGACGATTCCACTGGCTACACTCGTGCTTAGCGATTTTGACATGACAAACATGTCATAGATCAAAGATGGGAAAAAGTATGCTTGTAAAGTCATATCCAAGAAGTTGATGCGAGGCAAAGAATACATGATTTTGAATGAGATTGACATTTTGAAGAAGATGTCCAAGGGCCATCATAATGTTATCACCCTATGGGATTGCAAGTAATCTTTGTTTTGGTCGGACTTGCAAATGTGATAACTGACTTGGATATCTAGATTTTGAAACTCCAAACAATTGTGAGCTCGTCATGCTATGAGATCATGATCATGATGATTCAACCACTGATTCTTTCCGATATTAGTATACCTAGTAATGGACTTATGTACAGGCGGTGAACTGTTCGATAGAATATGCGAATTAGGATGCTTTTACGAAACAAATGCCGCCCAAGTAGTCAGAACAGTAACCGATGCAGTCGCCTATCTACATGAACATAACATCGTACATAGAGATATCAAAGTAAGTTTCCCACATCCTCACCATGCCTACCCCCTTGCAGCATCTAAAGATCATTGACTGATAGGCTGAGAATCTGCTCTTCAGATCCAAGGATTCTGATGAGCTCGTTTTGGCAGACTTTGGATTATCAAGGCTGCTGGGTGATAACAATTTTGAGGCACTCAAGACAATGTGTGGGACACCAGGATATATGGCACCTGAAGTTATAAGGAAGACGGGGCATGGGAAGGCAGTTGATATGTGGTCAATAGGAGTCTTGACCTACTTTCTGTAAGCGCGTGCCAAGTCTTTTTCGTCTGCTAACTCCAGCACTCATAGTCTATGTGGATATACACCATTCGATGCTCCATCACACAGCGAAGAAGTTCAAAAAATCCTCGCAAACGCGTTTACATTCACCCCCCAAGAGTTCTGGGCCGACGTGTCTGAGCACGCAAAAGATTTCGTACAAAAATTGCTAGTAGTTGATCCACATGGCCGAATGACTGCTACGCAAGCACTGAAGCATCCATGGTTAGCATCCCTACCACCTATGACGGGCCGGAATGGTATTGTGCATGAATCAATGGATCAAATCGAAGCTGCACAGGACAAGGGTGTCTTGTTACCCACGACGAACCAACCGGAACCTGGTGCTACTAATCTGGTACCCAAGATGATGGATGCCAAGAAGAGGTTCAGGAAGGTTGTGGATGCCGTCTTGTTTGCTGCCAGAGTGAGTGTACAATTACGTGCCCGCGGCATTATCTGATTGATTCATGAAACAATAATTCTAGATTTCGCATGCTAGTCAAGAAAGTCTAGCTAGTAACCATACTGTAAACAGTCAAGATGACAGACCTGCATCGACATCATCAGAACCACTACACCCACAGGAAGACCCTATAGTGAATGGCCAGTTATATGTATTAGCACGATAAGACTTAGCTATGATGTAGGTTCTTTATAACTCAGAAGCGGTTTCCACTATATTATTTTGTGTATTTTGCTTTCGATGCCTATACGTAAGTAAATACATACGATGCGAATACGACGACTGATGGAGTACGCGATTATGGAAGTGGCGAGTATACGCTGTCGCGTCTCGCGTATGTTTTTGGCGGCTGCATGAATTGGATGGGTGCTATTACAACGCCACATTTGGAGTCCGACCAATTGGGTGAACCAATATCGAATAGTGGCATTAATTGAGATCGTGAATTCGTAACATATACCAGATCTGGCATATGTCGTCATCCATCATGCTCCTATATCGTTTCCCAACGCGGGCCTCGCCGTCCGTATTCTCATCATCAACATCAATTGTTGTGAACAGACTGCACGCATTTGGAATTAATCTATCCAGGCACCTGGCAACTGCTGCTACTACCGCAGATGATAAATCCGCAGATGAAGAGAAAGGTATGTCGTTCTTATCCTACAACACAAATGAACCCTGGTATTGTCTTGCACCTCATTTTCATTCAACATTCAATTTGACGTCATAATCACCCATCAATTGTAGCAAAGCGAAAAGTAAAAGTAGCACGAGTCCAATTGAAAGCATTACCGAAAACGGCTGTTCCAGAGCGACCACCATCTGCTTATATATTATTTGCTCAAGATGCACGGAAGCAAATATTACAACAATTGGGTGGTTCCGAGTCCAAGCCTAGTTTCGTTCAGATTGCGAATGCCATCGGCAAGAAATACAAAGAGCTGGACGCTTCTGAAAAGGAGGTGTGGTGCTGCACGTGATGACGGAAATGAACACGTTGACGACTCTGGAGCACATTTACCCATCGTCACCTCAACATAGAGATACGCTGCGAAAGCCGCCGAGCTTCGTAAGGAATACGATGATAAGCTCGCAAGGTATCTCGAAACCCGATCCCCATTAGATGTAGTAGTAGAAAAGTATCGTACCAAGTTACTAAAAACTTTGCATCCAGCAAAAAAGCTACCTAGAGGCAGATTTGCCGATCCGAATGCTCCTGCTTATCCTTTATCTCCTTATGGATTCTTCGTCAAGGAGGTATGGGCAATGAGTGATGATCAGCAAGCCCAAGTCGTAGGAAGGGCGCTTAAGGATTTGCCAATTGCCGAGACCTCAAAACTCTCGAGTGGGGCGTGGAATAATATGTCGGAGGCTGACAAGGAGGTATGTATGTTGGTGAACGGTCTACGTGTACCTTGTGATGGTCACGCACTGTTTTTTACAACTTTCTGACTACCAATCCTACCTCTATTACCCAGAAATATGTAAAATTGGGAAAGAAATCCAGTGAGACATACGCAGAAGCCAAAAATAAGTACGAAGAATCATTACATGATGCTCGTGAGGAAGTAAAGGAATCAATGAAACAAGCGGTTGCTGCAACTCCTGGTCTCCGCCACAGAAAGAAGATTACGCGCAAAGCTACCACTTCCAAGAAGCCGAGAAGCACCGTAAAGAAGACGCGCAAAGCTACCACTTCCAAGAAGCCGCGGAACACCGTAAGGATTACGCGTAAATCTACTGCTTCCGATAAGCCGAGAAGCACCGCAAAGAAGACTGCCAAGAGCAAAGCGTAAATTTGCAGCATTTTGAATCACGGTAGTGAAATGTGATACGATGATTTATATACAATAAAAATATATGCAAAATACAATAATACTAGCATGAAAAGTGCTACATTATTGTAGTGTACATGATGATGTCCTTGTACACGCTGAAACACCAACTATACAAACTCCGATGATAGAAAACTGTGACATGGTGAACAAGAGTAACAGGGCAAGACATATTAAATAAAGCGACACGAGCTCTGTGCCTGCTTCCCTCAGCTACGTAAAAACGCATACGCTCCACGTTCAATGTGGTCATTGTATATCCGAATGGCATACGGCTTCAAAGCGGCAGCCACCAGAAGCGTCGATACAGCTACAATAAAGGTAATGATGATGGCTTCGTCCTTATACGACCCTCGCTCTAGGCGATGGAAAGCGGCCCGTCAGTTTGTTCCTGGCAAACCCCTCGTGCCAAAACATAAACTATCACACAGCTTACGGTAACAAGATACATTCCAATCTCCTTCGGTGATCAGCGGCGACACCGTGGGCGAAGCAGTCAGGGTTGTGTACAAATGTGACATGTTGGCGTTGTAGCACGAGGACACATTTGAACAGAACGCCTTGGAGCAAAGAGCACAGTTTTCTATGGCATTCATAGTGGAATTGGCCGCATCTAGTACACAGTCACATTTGCAGATCGTGGATACATTGGCCGCGAATGCAATCTATGTAAAGAGTCGGTAGTTTGTTAACTCTTTTGAGCGAGGAGGAAGTATCGCTGTTTACGTCGAGGAAATACCGAGATGCGTACATTGAGATATAACGCTAACGTTACAAACAGGCTGCCGATAGCACCCATATTTTCTTTGTTGCTAATGAGGCCTAATCGCAGATCTCCGTCGTGTTGAAACTGGTGAGACAAGTCGCCATTCGGCAAAGGGCAAACGACAATGCCAGCGACACGCTGTTTGCACAAAATATTTTTAGAAGCGAATTATCATCAATCCCTACTCTTCGGCCATCCAGCTCACTGCTCATGCTCAAGGTCCGATGTAGGCGCAACTTGGCAAATCAAAGCGCCATGGAAGGCTTTAATGAGAATTGAGAACGCGAAAGCGAACAAAGGGCTTCGAGTACAAGGTATTGGGTCTGCGATGAGCAGGAGTGCTGACAGGCAGTTGGCGATACCTAATCTGGAAGCTGACATGTTATAGGGTAGAACACGCTACTAGGGTAGTTCATTGCGACAGAATGCGAATAATAGCCAAAAAAAGGAAATACTACTAGATGAAATCGTACGGCGCCAACGGACATCGTTGCGACACTTGCCATCCTATTTTATTGTATCTCTATGTGCCCAAATCTTACCAATCCGACGGCTTGGTCCACTTATTCTTGGGAGGCGACCTGTCTTGTAATTCCTTCTGAAGCCTTTCTTGTTTGATTCTCATATACCGAGATTTGGCCCGTAAAGAGACTAAGAACCCCACCATGAATCCTACAACGTTGTACCACAGCACCCAGTATCTCAAGGGAATGAGGTTTAAAGCGATTATTTGAGTTGGGGCGTTGACAATCCAGGTGCATAGCACTATGGAACGGCTGTGTTAGCGGGACTCACGGCTTCAACCGACACGTCATCCAGACTGGGAACTTACTCATTGGCTTGAGACCAAATCTGAGTGCATACAGGAGTTGTTTTGGCTTGTATCTACCGGCACAAATGGACATGTACAGCAAACAGACGGAGTTTTGAATTGGACTGATGATTAAACCGCCCGACAACGACTGCAGGAGTAACCATCGTAGGCCTATGTTCGCGTAAGACGCTCTAAACACGATTGCACATTATGATCGAAGCTGACTCGACAGTTCAAGTTCTTACCAGTTTTGCCGGCAAAGGCCTTTTGTTGGATTGTGGTTAAAACGTGACCTAGTGGTGCCGCGACGAGTAAACCTATAGGTGATGAAGAAGGATAAGCACCATCTTGGAATGAAGGCAAGCTTCAGAAGATAAAGGAATGGGGAGGACACGTCATTATGTCCACCCCCAGAACTGACCATACAGATACATCTGGATGGTTCTATCGACGAGGAGTCGAGCGGAATGTCCAATCAAAGCTGATGACAAAAATTCTTGAGTAGCCAAAATAGTGCCGCTAGTGATCCCTTTAGTGAGTAGGGGTCTTGTTACCAATGATGCCAGATAACTGTCCAAGAGGACTTCAGCTTGGTGAGTCCTCATTGAGGACACAGATGAGTTGTTAACGTGGGACATTTCTCGGTGTTATCTAGAACGGAGATGGTCGTCAGTAGCTAACAAACGACGCCAGAGTCTATTCGGCGGTGATGCTTCTCCGATGTGTCAGCGGAGTGAGGGCGAGCGATATATCTTTGGACTGGCACTTGTCAGACGGCGGAATATGCATTCCGTCTGGCGTCGTTGCGTTCGCTCTGTCCGAGAAAGTAATGTTATTACCTGAGCTAAGCTGAGCTGAGCGTGTCTGATAGCAGCGGGTCGCAGTGCCGACTTTGCGAAAGTTGCTTCTTTCTGGTTCAATGACTTGCAGCACTAGATTTTGTGCTCATGGAATCGATAGCGCCGAGTGCAGGGCGCCTGGTTTGGATGGGTGTTCAGCAATATTACACACATGCACTCGGTCGGGGATGTGGAGCGCGATGGTTGGCGGTGGCCGAACGTGCCTGATGAATTTGCATTTGGGGATCGCCGGTTATCTTGGAGCATACTTCTATGCTAGTCTATACACTAGCATGAACATGTGTGTCCTGATTCTCTCGGTTGGATTGCGTGCCTGAGGACGACTGGAGCCGAGATTGGACGCTGGAGCCGACTTTGACGATGGCGCCGAATCTGAGGGAGATCGTGAAGAAGCGTAAGCGCTATTCTCTCAATCCTTGTCTACAGTTGCCACTTCGAGTTCGTGGATGATCGCTCAATTAACGGCTAGACAGAGCATCGTGAGCATGACGCTTACCATATATTTGTTACAATGAATAGGCATTATGAGCGATATGGTGCAGGCCGCTGCCCCGGGTAAATGGAAGATCATGGTAGTAGATCCATCTGCATTAAAGATACTGAAGACCGCATGCAAAATGGAGGACATAATAGACGAAAAAGTCACTGGTTAGTGCTGCGAATTGCCGCATATGATGGAAACGGACTGTCTAGTAGATTGACTATCGGTATCATACCAGTGGTCGAGGATATCTTCAACAAGAGCCGACAGCCCTATCCAACTCAAGACGCCATATACTTCATCAGTCCCAATAATGAAGCTGTATCTGCCTTCATTGACGATTTCAAGGCCAAGCCAATGTACGCCAGAGCTCACGTGTATTGTACCGCAGGTAGGACATCCACGGATCCTGAACCGTTGCAGACTTTGGCCCCACCCCCATAACACTACTAATCGCTCTAGGACTACCCGATCGCCTTCTGCAAAGCATAAAACGTTCGCCAGCATTGCAATATACGAAAACACTGACGGAATTGAATGTAGATTTTCTAGCAGTCGAACCTCAAGTGTTTACCTTTGATGCTCCAAATAAATTCTTTGCTTTCTTCAACCCACCATCAGCGGCACATCTCAACTATGAAATTGAAGTTATAGCTAAAAGGGTACGTACCAGATGTATAATATGCGGATTTTATGTGACAGGTCATCCATTTACCTTCCAAGCTTAACAGTATACACTCACGGACCGCTGCTCACAATGTAGCTGACGTCAGTGCTAGTGACGCTAGGAGAATACCCATTTATACGGTTTTATGATCCCGATGGCCGAAGAGAAACCCTCTCTGCCAAGCTAGGTCTCGCTATACAAAAGGAAATGGACGAATACTGTCGGATAGAATCTGATTTTCCCCCTCAGTCACCATATCCAAGAGCCATATTGATAGTTACAGACAGGACTCTTGATGTTATGGCCCCGCTACTACACGAATTCACCTATCAAGCCATGATATATGATTTATTGACATTAGACGGTAATCAGTACACCTACAAGTCAGATGAGGGTGTACAAAAAGTGATGTTGGATGAGTCTGATGCCATCTGGACTCAAATACGGCATCAACATTTCGCAGATGCTTCGAATCATATTCTAGATTCTTTCAAGACGTTTTTGGAAAACAACAAAGCTGCCGCTTCCTCCGTCAGAGATCAGCAAAGTGGAAATAGGTGAGTCATGATGGACGTTTGTGTAGCCATGATGATTTGACCAAAAATGTAGGCCGAAAGGGTTGGATTCGTTGAAAGAAATGCAGGACACTATAAGTGCGTTACCACAATTTCAGGAATTGAAGAAGCAGTTTGCAGTACACATAAATATATGTAGAGAATGTCAATCAGCTTTCGAAGAGGGTAAATACTCGGATATAGGAGCCATCGAACAGGTACTCAAGGTTATAACTTGCTTAACTCCGTTTTCAAGCTTACGTTGTGACTTTTACACCAGGATCTAGCCACTGGTGAATCCGCTGATGGCAAGCACTTGAAAGATATGATGGTAGCATTGGTACCATTACTAGATAATACATCTGTGTTAAACGCAGACAAATTACGACTCTTGGCCTTGTATATCATAGCTCAAGAGGGCATACAAGATGATGCTCGGCGACGATTGCTGGAGCATGCTCGGCTATCAGCTGAAGAGTCCCAAGGTATAACGAATCTAAGCATTTTGGGTGTCCGGCTATCATCTAGAATGCAAAAGACACGAGAACAGAAAGGCCGATATACATATTGGGGTCATAAATTAGAGAAAAAGGGCAAGAAGAGGAGAGATGATGATATGCCGTACGACCTGTCCAGATACATACCCATACATAAATACATCCTAGAGGATCAAGTCGAGAATTGTGTAGATGTCGCCATTTTCCCATGGATTAAAGAGCCACCACCCTCTGATATTGGGCCAGCCAAAGCGACATGGGCCCGAGCTGGTGGCGTACCCGCACCTGGTAACACAGCCAGTAATAGTGCGTCGTTACGAACGACGAAGCCGTCTTGGGCGCAGAGACGAGTGACTGCAAGTGGGAGTGATACAGCATCCGTAGCGTCGACGTCCTCTGGGTCATCTAGTATCACAAGAGGACGAGATGAAGACTTACGAAGAAACGGACCGCGCGTCATATTATTTATATTAGGTGGTATAACATACTCTGAAATGAGAGCAGCGTATGAAGTCATGAGAAAATCCCAGCGTGAAGTCATTGTAGGGTCTACAGCCATCATGACACCGTCTGAATTTGTAGATGATATCAAATGGTTGGACAAAGGAGCTGTACCTTCCATGGCATCACGAACTCAGCCACGTAAACCTGCATATGGTGAAGATCGTAGCAGTAGTAAAGTCGGAGGTGGTAGTAGGCCACAAGTTGGTGAAGTGGGAAAAGCTGTACCGCAAGCGGAAAGAGTGTCGCCGTCATCCTCACCACGTACTGCACGTATGGTTAAGCCGCCTCCTCGATCCGCGGGTGGCTTCAGTATGTTCAAACGTTGAGGATGTCGGGGTAGACGATATGTTAATGCAGCGTCAGCACGATGGTACTTGTCATTGTATAATTCCATTTACACATTTACTCAAGGATGTCATGCACATATATGCGTGTTTCTCGGACTGGGTCTGCTCTCTTTCGACTAATAGATCTGTCATCGATGCATACTGCGTAGGTCTTTTTTCTTTTGTGAATCTTCCGGGTTTTTGAATTGCGTGCATGCCATCTTGATTGTTCGTCTCCCATGGTCGTAATGAGCGGAAGTGATCAGTTGCTGCTTTCCTGTTTCGATGAAACCAGGGTGGTTGGCGAGCAGGCTCTGGGAACGCGTGAATTGATTAAGTGAGTACAGTCGCGCATGCCTGCGATTAACGGCGATTCGCTGGACGGTCAGCGATTCACTGTGATTGATTGTTGGCAGCGACTGTTGGCGCGAATGTGGACTCGTTGGACAAGTGCAGTACTCCATGATATCTAGAGAAGAGAGGACGCTCTCGTGGTCATCCATGATGCAGGGAATGCTATCCAGCCGTGTCGCAGTGGCCTGGGCCTCGCGACAAATGCGGCCACCCCACATGGTTTATTTGTTTGCCTGACCCCCGCCCCATAAAAAGGGACGGTGCCCGTCACACACTTCCCAACACAAGAAACGAACATCAACAACTTAATGTCGACTACTAGTCACTGTCCCCCCACCCAAGACCAGGTAAGGTGGCTTCTCCCATGGACGTGGATAACGGGGGATGAGGGAGAAAGTGGCTGTTCCCGCCAACAGCAATGGTAAGTTTTGTGTCGCTTTCACTACTCACCAAGCAACTTGTCGTGCTCACAATTACATTCCATCATTCTATGTACGCCTTGCTATACCAAGATCAAGTGCCGCCAAGTAGCAAAGTAGGTAATCTACTCTATTCGTCTCGTTCTACATTTCCCGTTACTTACAATTACATTCCATCATTCTATGTACGCCTTGCTATACCAAGATCAAACAAGTGTCGCCAAGTAGCAGAGTAAGTGTCTACTCTATTCGTCATCTTCTACGTTTCTCGTTACTTACAATTACATTTAATCATCCTATGTACCCCTTGACGAATTGCAAGATCTCTCGCCAACCTGTGGTCCCTTGCCCAAAGCATAATCTACACGTGTGCACCATATCAATAGTTTCTATAGTTCCTGCGTATCATAGTTATTCTCAGTTTGCCCACCAGTTTTCATGTATGTAATCTAGAAAGACTTATATACATGGGCACTTCTCTTTTCTTGTACTACTACGTGCCATGAGTGCCTTACCGAATCTTCATAGTAGCATCGCCGCAGGTTGAAGTATCACAAAGTGGATGCAGACCTGGCTAAGGTCAGTTCATTTCCGGCATAGCGCTGAATGATAATGCGGTAATCTCGTTTTGGCGAAAGCAGACCACTACATAGCAGAAGAGCACAAATCCATCAAATCCATCTTTTATGTATAGGCCAAACGTGCCCGCGTTACTAGTATACCATTACTAATATCTACGTTGGTGCTTCTTACTCTTCCCATCACCGTCCTCTTTACGCTTCTTTTCACGGCCATTACTCTTCCCCCCACCTTGTTCGTCAAGCCTACGCCCTTCGTGCCCATTGTTATGTCGCAGACTGCTACTCTTGCCATTCACCTTCATCAATGCTCGTTCCAGTACTCGCTTGCCTTCGCAATTCGGGTAGTTCTCCAAATCATAGTACGCGGGAGCTACTTCCAACAACCATTCCGCCTTGGTTTCCGTCACGGTACGTATATAATTCTTGGTTGTCAGTACGTATTCATTATATATGACCCATTCTGGTCGATGATCCATGGTACATGATGGATGCAGTGTGACTATCTGATTATCCTTGTTGGTGAGATACGTGCCGGATCTTTCCAAATGGGCTGCCTGCATAAAGAAGCCAGCCGTCAATGCCTTGCGGACCTGTGTGTACATTTTTTCGGGGTCCGCGCCAGCGTCAGGGGATACCAGTTCCACCTTCTGACGGTCCATCACTCGTTTCAGCTGCTCTCGTACATTGTCTGCACTCTTTAATGCTCGCTGATTGAGATACATATTCCAGCACCATTTCGCATCACCGCCGGCTTCTTGATACGCATTCCATACATTCAGCAGCGTCAAATGATCACCATCAACGTGGACGAAATGTGCTTTCGCTTCATCTGCAGCTCGTCGGTTTTCAGGAGGTCGAAGAAATACTTGTGGTATGGATAGCATGGCCACTATAGACAAAATCTCATTGGAACAGCGGTACTTGGGTGATGCAATTAATAGTTTGGCGAATTGCGGATCCAAGGGAAATTCAGCCATGGATGCACCTATTGCTGTCAGATTACCGTCGTCATCTAAAGCTTCCAAGTAGTTGAGCTGCTCTAAAGCTCGCATCAAGGTTTCCGGTGCAGGCGGATCCATGAAGTCAAAGTGCACCAAGTCTTCAATCTGCAGCTTCTTGAGCTGTAGCACTACTGACCCCAAATTCGATCTCAATATCTCGGGATACGTTTGCTCTTGCAGGTCTTTCAAAAAGGCCTTTTCTGTATACAGCCGGAAGCATTTGCCAGGCCTTGTACGACCCGCTCTACCTGCTCTTTGTTGTGCTGATGCTTGTGAAATGGGTGATACTAGTAAGGACTCTACTCTTGCTCGTGGATTATATACCTTTTGTTTGGAAAATCCTGGATCTATAACATAAACTATACCGTCTATGGTTAATGACGTTTCAGCGATATTGGTTGACACTACACATTTGCGGCCTGGCGGACCGCCTTCAATTTTTGGTGGTGGTGCCGGTTCAAAGATACGTTGTTGTTGAAGGGGTGGTAAAGTAGAGTATAACGGAACGACTTTCAATTCTCCTACTGTGTTTGGGCTATTTATGGCTAACTGCTGAGCTTCCTGCGTCATTTTTCGACACGCATCTTCGATCTCGTCTTCTCCAGTCAAGAACAAGAGTATGTCCCCCGGATCTTCACAGGTATGGATTTGCAGGACGGTTCTTACAGAAGCTTCCATGTAATCACGTTCTGGTTCGGGTGTGTAATAGATTTCGACTGGGAAGGTTCTACCGGGGACCGCCAACAGCGGAGCACCATTGAAGTACTTTTGGAATTTACCAGCATCTAGAGTAGCACTCATGACAACTATTTTCAAGTCCTTCCGTTTGACGGATACCTCCTTGATTAATCCCATGAGGATATCAGTAGCCAGAGTACGCTCATGGGCTTCATCCAAAATTACGGCTGAATATCGTTCCAATAGCGGATCCGTCATGGCTTCCCTCAGTAACATACCATCGGTCATGTACTTGAGTATGGTTCTTGGGGAAGTACAATCTTCGAAACGGATGGAGTAACCGACTTCTTCGCCCATGGTTACATCCAATTCATCAGCTACACGTTTTGCTACAGACATGGCGGCTACTCGACGCGGTTGTGTACATGCAATCATCTTGCCCTTCCGCTGAGGTTGTTCATCATACACCAAAAATTGCGGGATCCTGTGGGGGAGGATCATTAGTTTGCATTCCAACATAGGTGTGGATTCACCAAGCCAACACAAACCAGAGACAATAGTGACCGCTTACTGAGTAGTTTTGCCGGAGCCGGTCTCGCCCACAAGCACAATGGTCTGATTACTCTGAATCAATTTCAGGAATTCGGCTCTATGTTTGTTGACTGGCAAATCCCTCCTCTTTTTCAGTATGTCTCTGTACTTGCCACTGAATGGTCTTCCATTGAATATATTGATGTTTCCGTCTTCTAATGCCATGGCTTGTTCGGCTGTTGTCTGATTCGGTATCAAGAGAGTGGGTTTGATGAGATGTGCCAAATATGGATTGGCGGCGGTGGATGAAGGCGGCGCAGTAGATGCGGACTCAGCGTTGGTACTGGATGGGGTGTCTGCGACATCCGTCTTGGCGGCATTGCTGCTCGCAGGGACATCAGTGAAGACCCGAATCTTTTTTCTAGGTCGATCGGACAGACTGCTGCTGCTGCCGTCGTCGCCCGCTGACGTCTTCATCATGGCCAGGGCAAGATCTGTCGACGTCGTATCGTCCAGTGTCGAATCCCTGCACTGGTATGCTGTGCAGTGCTAATGCAGAAAATGCAGACAATGCTGCCGTAGACCATGGAGATTGCACGTGCAGCTGGCCAGAACACGCCATAGATCGGCCGGATCTTATGCACAAGGGCAGGCCTGCGTCTATTACATGCGAACAGTGCCTCCAACGAAGCGTCCAAACATCACTCATGTAGAACACGACCATATCCGTAAACATCCATCATCTCCCGTGCTAGCAAACCAATCCTGATGTGCCTCCAGCGGGCACCATCTCACACAATTCACCTCTGTTACCCCATGTGCCCGATCCACACTGGCAACCAATCTGACATCCACACTCTCAGAACCAGCCACCACTTCGACTACCTCTAGGACTTTGATGCAGTTGTCACCACCTGCGGTTATAATACGATTATTGTGTTTCGACCATGACACCGAGTATATACATCGGGAATGCAGCGAGGGAACCGTTGCTATACATGTCCATTTAGGATCTCGCCTCTTTCCAGACATCCCTAGAAAAGTCGAAATTCCAGCGTTGGGTAGGTGTAATCTTTTCCATATTTTGAGACTTCGATCATCGCTGACAGATACTACGGCTTGCGCCATGTAAGAAACAACCAGCTGAAACGTATCGAGCAAAGAAAACGCACCGAGCCGGTCACCACTGGCATCAAAGTCAATACCCCAAACAGTCGAGGTATGGCCTTCTAATGTATCAGAGCAGTACCAATCATCATCGTCGTCCCTCCATATTTTTATCGTATCGTCATATCCACAAGAAGCCAGCAACTACTCAACGTTCAAGGTAATCAGTTGGATAATGTGCCGGGCGCATGTACGGTACCTCTTCGGTTGGATGCCACACAACCGTCTTCACATCCTGCGCATGCTCTTGCAGGACACTAAGGCACTCGAAATCCGAGTCCCCGACCACTATCCATTTAGACGTGTTATGCTATACACTGTTGCTATGACCGGCTAAACGCCGCACACCTTCCCAAATCCACACAGACTTATCACGACTACAAGTCGCAACTAACATTCCGGAAGATGCCCAAGCTACACTCTTTACCTCGTTCTCATGGCCCTCCAAAGTAGCCAAGCATTCAAATTCTATATGGAAACAGGATGTTCGGTTGCCGCGATGCGCTGCAGTCGAGCCTCACTAACCTCCGTCCAACCCCTTCTCCCAGATAGCAGTAGTGGCATCAAAACTCGACGATGCAAGATATTTCCCATCGGGAGACCAACACACACATCTCACCGTCCGCTTCTGCGCATCGCTGATACAACTGACTTCACTCCAGATGCCCGATGTTGGATCTGGTTTCCAGAGACGGATGGAGCGGTCTGTTGAGCATGTTGCAATGACTGGGTGGACGGGATGCCAGGCTGCGTGCCAAACTGACTTTTCAGTATGTCCTTTTATGTGGAAGAGCCATGGGTGAGCGACCTGTGTGCCCGATATGGATGATGACGATTGTACATCAAGCGGAACGACTGCACGTGGAATGAGTGGCCCGAATGCGATTCGCATACCTTCTAGGCAAGCTATTGCGTCAATGGGCATGATATATATGGAAATGTGCCAGCTTCCGGACATTTAGATGACTAACATGTTATGCCCGTGAATACGATACTCCGACGATTCTGGTCCGCTGCATACGACTCCGTGTTGAGCATGACCTATAAATCTCGGGGGAGTTCTATTTTCGCAACTCTATTTGTACTAGTGCTATATAAAATATGCAACGCATCAAGCATTTTCAGTTCACGCTCGAGCTCCCAGGTATAATGGCGGAGTCGCGAACGGACTATAATTTATGTTGCGTTCATATTCCGAATCATCCGAGAATCACACTGGTTGGACATACGTGTATAAAGGTTTTGTCGGCTGGCTGGACTCCCCAACACCCCGATTATCAAAGATACAGCATTGGTAGCCCAACTCAGCCAACTGCTTCGCCTATGCATGTCTTGGAAACTGTGAGCTCCTGTTCATTGTTCAAGTTGGTTGACTTTCAGGCGATCCCATCCGGGCAACAGGAACATCTCGTCTACAAAACGGCCTTTGGATGGATTTTTCATAAAGGCAGCGCCATTGCAGATTCAGCGTTATATTCTATACAACTTACGTTTCATGAGGAGATCTGCCGGGTTACATCATGTAAATGCTCATAAGCCTACCGAATTTGCGAGGTGGAAAATAGATTTCTGGCGTGAAATTTGTAAAGGATGCCGGTATCAACAGTCGTCCGCTGCTTACCGATATCGTTTGGTCGGTGAAGATGTGTTGACGCCGGACAACCTCCATGTCGCGAGCTCAGGCGGGGTTGAATGAGGCACATCCTGCATAGAGCCATAGAGACGAGGACAGCAGTCACACCCAGCACATCATTCAAATCATACTACCATCGTCATCGGAGTCTCATCGGCACTGATATTGGATTTGGAATGGCTCCAGCATCATCTTCATCGACATCAACCGAATCTGTAGCATTCTTGACCTTTTCTCCCAATTCGATACCATATGCCGAAGTAGCTTCCTTTTATCATGCGCGCGAAGCACAACTGAATGGCCCAAGACTACGAATCGGGCTGAAATCTGACATTCTAGCTCCAGCAACATTGACCGTTCGTGATTCTTCTCAACCGAACGAAAAGACAACCATCACTGGGAAACCAGATATCGTCAGATTCATAGCTAGAGCATTCCATGGTCAGAATGGCTCATTGTACCATAGGTATTCACCATCCGTGCAGGATCAAATAGATTCATGGCTGGATGCTGTCAAACCACACAGCAAGCAAGCTATAGCCATTGACAAGCTCGTGTCTACTATCAACTCCGCCCATGGATTTCTGGTAGATGGTGTGGAGGATTTGACAATAGCTGACTTCATGGTCTGGGATTTTATCAAGCGATCTGTCCGTACAGAAAGTTATAGTGATAATAGAGCCAATGGCCATGTGAACGGCGTCAGCAGCCAAAGCTTTGATTCTTGGCTGAACCGGGTCGAGAATACAGCTTCTACACAGCGAGCCTTACGAGATATAGAATCTGCTTTGAGAAGCGTCAATCATTTGGAACTCTTCCGACATGCTGTTGCTGTACAGGTATCCGCTATACTCGGAACGCCATATGATAAAATTAGATCTATAGTGGAAGTGCCAGGTGATCCTCGTAATGGTGACCTGGCGGTACCAATACCTCGATTACAGCTCCCCGGCAACCCTGTAGATATATCGAAACAGATCGCCGAAAAAGTAAGGGTTATTTTCAATTTGATTCCATATCAGTCATGCTTGGAAACGTGTGCTAACTCGCTAGACCACAATGGCAGGTCAGAACTAACGAATACATAACATCTTGTAAAGCTATGGGTCCCTTTCTCAACTTCTCCATCAACAGAGATCTACTACGGGACCGCATCATACCACAGGTCATCGAATTAGGCTCACAATATGGTCGCAACGCGTCCGGATTTGGAAAATTGGCTATCTCCGAATTTAGCAGTCCCAACATTGCCAAACCCTTCCATTTGGGCCATTTACGTAGTACCATCATTGGCAACTTTGTAAAGAACATACTAGAAGCCAACGGATGGGCTACCGTTGCCATCAACTACTTGGGTGACTGGGGAAAGCAATATGGTGTGTTGGCGGTTGGGTTTGAAAAGTATGGATGCCAAGAACAACTCAAAGCAGATCCCATCCGTCATCTTTTTGACGTTTACGTCAAGATTAATGTGTGTTGGTGCTTTGCGCTCTTATTCCATGTTTCGCTGATGCTTGATTTCCCTAATACTAGAAAGACATGGGCAAAGTCAAGGAAGCATCGATATACAAGGAGATCAACGAGGCAGCGCGTGCTTACTTCAAGCGAATGGAAGAAGGCATGTCTTTGAAACGCTCAATTGGTGGTTACAATGGAGGTGGGTGTACTCACGAATGAGTGTCACACAACTAGGTGAAGCGTCAGCAATAGCAATTTGGCAACAAATGAGAGATATGTCCATTGAAGCCGTGAGTTTTCGAAGCCGTCATGAGGTCGTCATTCATGTTCATGTGCATCGCTGATAAAAATCTAAACGAACCAGTACAAGAAGGCCTACGGACGTATAAATATTGATTTCGACGTTTACTCGGGGGAGTCACAATATTCCCTAGCTGAAATGAATGATGTATTAAACGAGTTACGAAGTATGGGCCTCCTGGAAGTTTCTGAAGGAGCTGAGTTGGTCGATCTCGAGTCGCATGGTTGTGGTAAAGCCCTGATCACCAAATCTGATGGCAGCATGCTTTATTTATCTAGAGATATTGCAGCAGCGATAGATAGATACAATCATTACCACTTTGACCAAATGTACTACGTCGTAGCGAATCAGCAAGACCTCCACTTTCGACAACTCTTCACCGTTCTGTCAATGATGGGGAAACCATGGGCGAAGCAATGTGTGCACATATCTTTTGGTATGATCAAATCCAATGACGGTAATATGAGTAGTAGAAATGGTACAGTAGTGTTCTTGGAAGATATTCTGAACAATGTCAAGGAGGAAATGCACGACGTGATGCGAGCGAACGAAGTGAAATATCAGCAGGTAGAAAATCCTGAACAAACGGCCGACATTGTTGGGCAATCTGCTGTAATGATTCAGGATATGTCTGCACGTCGAGGGAAGGATTACGAGTTCAATATGGATCGAATGTTGGCTTTTGAAGGCGACACTGGTCCGTATCTCCAGGTAAATGATGGTCTGTGACAATTCAAAATTTGATGGAGAGTAGGACAGCGAGCCGAGGTTAATGACTGCCAAGGTAACCGAGCTGACGTGTGCGTCATCATCCATAGTATGCTCACGCAAGGTTGTGTTCCATCGAACGTCGCTCAGGACTAGAGCTACCAGCCAAACTGCCACTAGCCCATCTACAAAATGACAAGGAAATGGGTCCAGTCATAGACATGATTTCTCAATTACCAGATGTCATTGTCGAAGCATCCAAGAACCTAGAGCCATCCACTATTGTGACATATTTGATGAAGTTGTCGCATTCAATCTCGTCTGCTTTGGACAAACTGGTAGTCATAGGTGAGAAGAATAAGGACACTGCTGTTGCTCGATTAGCTGTCTACAAGGCTGGTCGCATTGCTTTGGGAAATGGAATGGCCGTATTGGGATTAGTCGCTCTAGAGAGAATGTGAAACTGCAAAGGTGGGCAACGAGTCAAAGTGTCTTAGACTTAGGGGTAGGGGTAGTAAAATTACGAAACTGACCGATTACTATCATGTGGATAGCCGGATAAAGCGCAGAACGAGGTTTAGCCTTTGTCGAGTGGCTTGATGAATATCTCTAAATTATGTTACACACTGCGTTATGCTATACGAATATCCGGATATATTTATGGCGAATAAACTACCATCTTCGCATCGGGTCCTCCAATCTCTCTCAGCAACGCCATACGTCGTTTTGGTAAAGTGCCCATCAACATCTTTTGAAATATTTTGACGTTGGTCACTATGGCTTTACCAGGAATATCACATTCGTAAT
Source organism: Synchytrium endobioticum (assembly GCA_006535955.1). Lineage (NCBI taxonomy): Eukaryota > Fungi > Chytridiomycota > Chytridiomycetes > Synchytriales > Synchytriaceae > Synchytrium > Synchytrium endobioticum. The sequence continues at coordinate 141,936 of QEAN01000001.1, read as the reverse complement.
CTTTCCCAGATACAACAGCGAGGACGACGAGGTCATCAGCATCGAGTCTCATCTTCTTCAATGCGAGACTCTTGTCCACTACTGCCCTCTATGGCGTGTTGGCCTGACCATTGTCTTGAGCAAATTCTTCTGTAGCAAAAGACGTCTGAATCTCCCGAGACTACTGCGTCCATGTCTAATACAGAAAGGTTTTAGTATTCAAACGTTTGGCAACTGAGCACAACTCTCACAGAAACAAAAGAAATCCAATCAATCATCATGCTTGGGGTGCTTTTTGGAGATTGAAGATTCACACACCGCTTGTCATTGCGACAAATGCGTATAACACACATAAGGCATGCTGCACCGATAGCAGATGAGAAGCTTCTTGTCGCGTTTGTAGTGTACGATCCTAATTATTTCAAGTCTAAAGTAGCCCCAAGACAGATATCCCAGTACGACCATCATACGTTCTATGATGGAGGCGGTGATGGCGTCGGTGTAGGTCAAATGGTAAAGGTAGTCGGTTTCGTTGGCGTTCTCCTTCTAAAATCAATATAAATGTCATTATGTATTCATAGCAGCAACAGGGAAACGTACAAATAATAAAAGTACGAAACATGAAAATTTCAATCAAAAACAGTAACGCCCACACCATACACCATTACAAGCTCGTCTATAGCATGTCAGCTTCCGCCTTCCCGCCATAGTAGCCCTTCTTTCGCTGGATCGGGACGTAGACTTTCTCATACTTCACAATAGGAACCTTGACAGGGACCTGCAGTTCATTTTTGTGTCAGCTGTAAATCGAGACACTGCCGAGGGAGGCACTTACTTGCACAGGATAAGGAGCAGGCACCTTTTGCGTTTCTACAACCTTGACTGTTTTCGTGACTACCGGAATGGATTTTCCAGATTACGGAGCATGTTTGATATTGGGCATATGCACACGCGACGTACCATAAACAGGGACGTTTACGGGTGATGGAACCGGCTACGCATTTGATGGATGAGTATGGGTAGCTCAACAATGTTGGGAGTAATCGGTGCTACCTTTTCAACAGTGGCGGTGACGACGGTGTTGAGGGTGGTGTATTGCGTGACGGGGTACTTGGCCGTTTTCGTGACATATTCCTGCGGTTTCCAATGTATTTGTTGGTAATTTAGCTCGCATGCAAACGAGTACGTACTTTTCTGGTTTCGTATTGCGTTACAGGGTACTTCATTGTGGTGGTTTCATATACCGTTCTATCCGAGCACCTGTGAGTTGAATGTAGACGCGAAGCGGGCAGACAGAGATCCTACTTGTAGACAGGATATTTCTGAGTCCTGGTTTCATAGACAGTCGTTGTGGTAGGAACTGGCATCTTCAAAGTTTCTATCAGAAGTTGCACGTTAGTCAACAACGCGAATGCTCATGTGTCTCGAAACACACAACGTGCCAGTGATAGTCTCGCGTTCAGGCTTGGTAGGCATAGGCAACTTCTTGGCCCCTTGCTCACCACCGCCACCATGCCCTCCTTGACCTTCAGTGAATGCAAGGGTATGCGTCATTAGCATCATCATCATGGAAAGACAGTGGGTGAAAGTTGATGAATGCATGCTTGGTGGAGTTGATGATGAAGAATGAAGAAGGCAAGAAGGATGATGATGACGGCGGTGATTTTCAAAAGAGGGTTGAAACAAGGTCTTAAATATCATCGGGGACGGGCGAGAGAGCTTGATTCTCAAGCTTGAAGGGGGATGGGAACGCGCCGTAGTCGTGAGAAGGCCCACCCAGTCTACGCCGAAGTCTGAAGGTGGAGGTACCCACCTCCTGCCCCAGATGGCAGACAGTAACTCCTGGACTCCTAAATGGCGTTAGCCCTACGAGGATGCAGTCGTCACATAGCTGCATCTCCACAAGCTCTTCGCAGTGCGGCCCACTACGCATGGTGATGATGTGGTCGGACTTGAGGGACCCGAGTCGTATGCGGTTGTGGGGCACACAAAATCGAGCGGCTGTACACGGTTACTGGAGTTCCATTCGGCTGTTCTACGTAAGGATGCATCCGAGTCCTCCATCGTCGCACTAACTACAGAGCTTCTAGCCATGCCGCCCAACACCATGTTCCTCGTCGGACTGGCCGGCCTCCTTGGTGTGCTCATGGTTGGCCCGGCTTCTTGCGTTGCTTCCCTAGCAATCCTAAGATCTGCGCTTGGACCCCTGTATTCGTCCCCAAGATGGTACAGTGTTAGTAACTAAACAGCATCATGGAAATGATTCCACTTACGTGGGCCACTTTTTCGCGGTTTTTCACGCCGCCTAGAAAGTCTTTCGATTCTTATTCGTAGACGCACCCTCCCACCTGCTACGATTGTTGCAAAAACTAATATTCGCACAGGTTGGCACATGTTAGCATTACGCCCTTCTTGTACGGATTTGAGCAAGAAAATCCACAAAGGGCGGCACGAGAGACAGCGGTCAACCCGATGGTGACATCCACCCCGCAAACCATCCAAACCAAACTTACTTGCTTCATCAGTTCTGCGCAGGTAGCCGCCAATGGCCCAATTCCAAATTTAGGCCTGTGTATGGATCCTCGGGAGCTTTGCCTACTTCCTCAGAGATTTGCTGAACATCATCAAGGCATGGACGGATGGAGATGGATGTGGGGTTCTCATGGGGCGCATGGCAGAGACCGCTGTCGCGCGGGAATACAATGATGAATAAGAAATTGGAACGCTTCAAACGCGACAAGAAGCTTTCCATTTGCTATCGGAGCAGCATGCCTTACGTGCCTATTGTACAAATTTGTCGTCAATGACATGCGGTGTGCAAATCTTCAATCTCGACAATCTCGGTGTCGGAGATTACCTCCGCTGAGAGGTCGCCACACGTCAAATCTATGGCGTCATATGTCCGACTTAAGCAGATGTCCGACGATAAGCGGACGAATCGCTAAGCCGGACTCGGGCTGTCACCTATTTAACCGCATGTTTTCTTCTCAATCAATAAAACATCTTTCCTCATCCATCCATCTATACGTGCATATACAACAGACCTGACGTTAGGATTTTCTTCAAGTTGGCCATTCTGGTAGATACGTATCGCTTAGGTTGGAGCCTTTGTAGATGGCAGTATATCCACTCAACAATGATGAATGACTCTTCCAATCCGGTTCTCTGGTTGTCTCGCATGACGTGGCTTCACAAGCAGTATCATTGCATACAACCGCAGTATTGCCTGGTGGTGTTCCTCTCGATTGAGAACTTTATGGAACATCATCCTACTTGACATGGTGCGGAGATTGACTGCATTGTTTGAGGTAGGGGAAATTGATTCCATGTACCCTCACCCGAGCGTTTGCATACACTACAAGTAATCTTTGGGCCACGCTGGCATTGAGATATTTGTATTGAAGCTGTAAATCTTCAATATACAGTCACCTTGACATCGTCTATCTAATATCAAAGTTTTCAAACAAGTGTCTCTTTATCTGCGACATCGTTTCCGAATATGCTGAAGGGCCACCTCCAGCACCCATTGAGTGATCTGCATCTGCAATCACCTTTGACGTGTAGTTCGCCACATGCTCATTCGTCAATAGCCATAACAATCTCAAACTATGGCCGAAATGAACTAGGCACAATTGGGAATGAGTTAGTTGATGATCCACCGGTGGCATCTTAACGTCGGTTCCGCTCACCATTATCTATGAGGGATGTAATCATGTCAAACAAGTATCTGCGGCAGGAAGTGGAGCGGAACAGACTCACCATCAGCACTTCCATGGATCAGCAAGAATTTGCAATTCTTGAAACCAGTCATGTTCCAGACAGCACTCCTCCGATATCCCTCAGGATTCTGTGCCGGTGTCTTCATGTATCTTTCGGTATAGATAGTATCTAGTAGTTGTATCAGTCAAGTCGAGACAAGAATTGCAACCCAGAAGCCGTATATGCGTTGACAGTACACACCATATAATAGCCAGTCTGTAACTGGAGCAACAGCCATCCCAAGTTGAAATACACCAGAATCGGCTTCAATCACTTTCGAGGTCAAGTAACCACCAAATGACCATCCCCATATTGCGATCTTGTTGTCTGCTACATATGGCAGATCCCGCAAGAACCTAGTGGAGAAGGTCACCATTCGTCGTTAGTCTTTCACACAGGTGCAGATGGAAAGTGCGAAGACTTACTTGGCGGCTACAATCTGATCATATGCTTCCAGCTCTCCCAACTTGCCAGATACGGCATTTCGATAGTCTCGTCTAAAGGAACGTTAACGCCTGTACTTTCATGACTTCACACTCTAGCCAAGACGTACCCCATGAAATCAGTCCCTCTGCCATCAATAGAAGCAACAATGACTCCCTGAGAGGCAATATTGATTGAAAAATCAATTGAATACTTCATAGCAGCTAGTTGACTAGACGGACCACCGTAACATTGCACTAACAATGGATACTGTTTGCTGGCATCGAAATCAGCGGGATAAACTACCATGGCATTCATATCTGGTGGAATGGAGGTGAGCAGATACGTGTTTTGACAGTAAAATGACGCTCACCAACTCCTGCATCTTCATTCGGTATTGTGATGTAGCTTCGAGTAGGCACTGCGTATTTAGTATATGCATTTCTGACGTTCTGGTTGTTTGCCAAGATCTTGATGGTCTCTGTACGAAAGGCGACGAGTTGTGTCAATTTCATGTTAATCTTTACCCTTGCGGAAAATCAATAACTTGGCATCACATACCTCCGTCATACCTTACAACTCTAGTCCAGGGCACATCGGGCCCTTCATACGACAGCACATAGTACTTGGCTTTTGGTGAGAATCGCGCATCATAGTATCCAGCATCATTGGGCAGCGGATGTACGCGGGGTATAACAGGTTCTGGTATATCCGTAGCTGACGGTGGCGTTAATTTGGTCTTGTTTTTGCCATCAAAGGTAACACTATACAAATGTCGTTGTAATGGTCCTTCTTCTGTACTCAAATAGTACCTATTGCGTATTTACATTACTATTTCGCTCTTCCATACACCATAATGGAAAGATCGACGCCTTACACTAATCCGAGCTCATAGTCAATCGCAGATATGGAGACAACGTCAAATGAACCCGACGTCAACCAATTCTCAACTCCCAAACCACTAGACTTGGCACTCTGATTGTACATTCCGATATGCATCCACCCTCCCTTGTCCCTCAACTCTGCATACTCCTTGTAATATGAATACGTGGTATTAGGTACTTGTAATATATGAGTTGGCTGTAGATTATTGTACCATGCACCGTCAGAAGTTTTCTCGTCTCTTATCAGCACCGCCTTCCACTCCCCCGATGACATTGAGATGGAGGCATTATAAATTTGGAAACGGTCCTGCACTCGATTAGCTATCCGAATTAGGAAACACGATGATGGACACGCCCAATCAATTTCGGTGACTAGTAAATCGTCGGGGGTCGGAAAGTACGCTCCTTCAAATATGACTGGAAATGAGGCGTTGCGTGTCGAGTCGGCTACATGCACGGAGACAACTGGGTTTGGATAACCAGGCTATCACGCGCATGTGTGACAGTGTAAAGCATGCACCAAAGTAATAGGGAATCAACGTATTCACTCACCTTTGGGTACTTCAATTTGACTTCACTTGGATAAGCACCAACAGGTTCTCCGTTATGATTTCGCACATGATACAGTAGTGGATATTCCGGGACCAAGGTGTCGTTGAATTTGACGTAGGCAACTTGCAGTCCGTCAGGTGAAAACCACATGGCATCAGCGGATCCATACACTTCTTCTATTACCGATTGGGGGGTGTAAGCACATCATTGCGGTGTGGATACGCAAGTATTTACCCTCATACACCCAATCAGCCAGTCCATTCAGAATATCAGTGGACCCGTCTGCCGTAAACCGCATCTCTATGCTTCCATTAATCAACATATAGACATCGTTGTCTCGGACGTATGCCTATCGTGAGGGTTGGTTGATATCAACAGCCTATGCTTTCTGATAATTATACATGACCGCTTTCAGATGACGAATTCCCATACCAGATTGTGACCATTGTTGCTAAACTTTATCAGTGGCACTTGTCCATTTCCAGGTTCGTTCTGGCCTTGCTTCCCAGTTTTCGATCTTGTCAACAAGAAAGACCGTCTTTTCAATACGTCATATAGCCAATAATCTGCAAAGAACGAGTGCCGCCACCCCTAGTCATGGCGCAAAGCACATTGTGGGATGACATGGAAGCGTTGACAAGTGGGTCTCATACCTTGTGATAGTTAGTACCCAGCAATATCAACTTCATATCGGATGACACCGAATAGGTGAAGAATTGTAACAACTTTCCATATGGCTACAGAATGAAGGCTGAGATGGGATACGAGGCTCGTACGTCTTATCAACGATGACACATACGTCGACCAGGTCATTAGCATAAGCTAAAACTGTAGCATTTGGAAGCTCGATATGCTTCAAAACAATGTTACGATTTGCATCTTTCTCTACATAACTTCCGTCTAGACCTAAGAAACCAGTTGACATGTTAGCCAAAAAAAGTCCATTTCAGCACGCTGACTGAACAATACCATACCGCCTTGAAACCAGCTGATAGTAGGGTTCTGAGCCACGAAAAGAGTCCGCAAGGCCTCATCATACGGGGGTTTGACACCTGGCAGCACGGCACTCTCTCCGGCTGACGTGAATGCTACGGCACCCAGCACAACGAAGATGGTGGCGACCAAACAGGTCGCGAATCCGAATAGCAGCATGCGCCTCCTTCCACGATTAAGCAGCCATGACTGTTTTATGTGGTGACGAGGATGAGTGGCTCGTGCCGAATGTCGAGCGAAACAATGTACATACACTCCAACTTTCGCGCTCCAAGGTAGCAAATCCTTCGTCGACTAGTATGTTATCGTCAGGGGATTCCGGAGGACGCAGCGTAGAGCCAAACGTGGATGATGTGCGAGCCCTGCTGGCGCTGATGTTTTGATCATTGCCCTTTGCCGTATTTGGTCGGCCGAGGAGTAGCGTCGTATCGCCTTCGGTCCCAACGATGGACGTATACGCTCCTGATCGAAAACTGGAACCCGAGGCCATCTATATCGGCTGCCGCCGCCCACAGTCCACAGCATGTTGGGTACGCAGAGCAGACGCGCACCACGTGCACTACACCATATCAATCTGGTATAGTGTGGTATAGCCGTACCTACTATCTGCCGAATTGATCGACGGACGCGTGTTTGTGGCGGTGCAGCACGAGGTTCGCTTGAAGTGGACAGAATCCGCGTCAATGTGGATGCCAGCTCAGCGCATGTGGATACTCTGATAATACATGGATTATATAGTCAGCAAGAGTCTTCGAAGTTGGAGGTCAAACATCCAACTTTGCCCTTTTTGTGCCTCGCTCCAAACACGTAAACGGACGTGCGAGGATTGCTCACGCGATGTGTCACTTTCGTGACAGCGCAGCTGGTCTTGTCTTTCCATCCGGGTGCAACCTGTCGCGGACCACGCAATCCAGCATAGGCGCGCCTACAAATCTCATATGTGCCCGGTGAATGTGCTTGATCTGCTGCAAGCCATAAACCCAGTGCTCACAAGCCAATCACGCCTATCAAGCCATGATCCGTCACACTCGCCGACTGCCATCTCCCATCTCCCGCGTCTCCATACGAGCATCCACTCGCCACGTCCCATCATTGTCGTCCACATCACCAACGGTAGCATGTCTCATCATCGGCGACGAAGTACGTGATGCCCTTGATCCATGCTCCGCACTGACACGCATCCAAACATCGCCAGGTACTCAACGGCAAAACAAGGGATACCAACAGCCACTATCTAGCCCAGAAATGCTTCCAACATGGTCTAGAACTGCGCCAAATAACAGTCGTTCCTGATGCACAAGACGAAATCATTGGGAACGTGTGCTCTTTGTCATCAAAGTTTGGTCTTATCTTCACCTCTGGTATTGGCCTCCTCGTTGCCGTTTTAGTGTTCCCCTCATTCTTCATGCACTAGGCGGTATTGGATGTACTCATGACGACATCACCTACGAATCGATGGCCAAAGCGTTCAATCTCGGGCTCGAATACCATCAACCCACACTCGACAGAATGAATACAATTGGCCTGCAGACTATGAGAAAGAAGCAAGAAGACGCTGAAAAGGCTGGCAAGCCTCGCGTCGAGCGACCCGAACAGACGGCTCAAATGGTGGAAGCCCGGAAACGGATGGCGTTATTGCCAACCGGCAAGGATTGCGATTATGTGTTTGCTGCTCAACATTTATGGGTCCGTTGTTGTATTTGCTGCACCGAAGCGTGCAAGGCGTAAATGTTAATGGCGGGGTTTCAGCTCAGGTCCCTATTGTGAGATGTAACAAGAACGTGCACATTCTGCCTGGCGTGCCAAGCCTCTTTCAGGCGCTGGTATGCACGCACGCTGCACTCTCCGAAAGATTTTAACACAGCCACCAACCCTAGCTGGATGGCTTCTTCATCAACCATCTTTTACCAAGTCTGGATACCGTACCGTGGACCCGCAAACTAATAGGAACCTCACTTTTCGAGTCAGACATCGCACCAACCTTGACAGAGGTCCAGAAAAAGGTGAAACCATTGGGGATTAACATAGGATCATATCCAAAGATAGGCTCAGTGGACGCGCCGTTTAAAGAGTGGAAAGTCAAAGTGGTTATTTCTGTTATTGGGAAAGATTCGAAGGCGGTTCATGAAGTAAGTGTCGAACTCAGAATGCTGCAAGGTTGTGATAGAATGTGCAGTGCTAACTTGGCTTGACATTAGTGGGCTGAGGTACTTCGTCACAGGCTGCAGGGGTTTGATGTTGACTCTGAAGAGAAAGCTGCAGTATGATTTTCTGGCTGCATCACCACTGGTTCTCGTTCGGTGTCATTTGAATAGCGGTAATAAACTCCAGTATAGATCCATAGATTCATCATTTCAACCATTCACTGAAAACATTGATGTACTCCAACAAGTAACTCAAACTCTGTTAACAGTAGTAGCGACACATATAAGGCGACGACACAGTATATATGCGTATATGTCAAGACGCGAAAACCATGTGTATGGCCTCTACCTAAACCTACATAACTCGATCGGCTTCCTACTTGTCTAGGACGATACCTTCAAACTACGAAAGTTTTGTGGTGTAAGCAAATATTGTCCATAAAATCCAGAAATCGAGTACATACGCGCTTCTTGAACCATTTTATGGTTTCGTCCTTGGTAACCCGATGAGGGAATCCAACTCGACCACATTTTGCCTTCTTCCTGGCAATTCGTAGACCAGGTCTTCCCATGCATACGTAAAAGTCCATTCCTATATTTCAAAAAGCAATGTTGGCCATGATGCATTGCGTCTGCGCCGTGTTGAGAAAGCGAAAAGGTACCATAAATTCCAATACTTGGGTCGTACTTGATTCCCAAATCAATATGTTCTTGGATACCAAAGCCAAAGTTGCCTGTGTACAAATCCGATTGGTTACGTGTCATTCCAACCATCCTATCCCACAAGTTACAATACGTCTCCACGACGCTACTGCATGCGATGCGAGCCCGAGGGACGTAGATCCGAGCCTTCTTCCTCTAATCCTTGACGCAGCTCGTCCAAACATCATCCCTTTCCACACAATCCACCGCAACGACAGTGACACCTATATCCCACAGCAACATACCGGTGTCCGAGAAATTGGTCTTTCTCAATTCATATTCTTTGACCTTCAGTCCCTTTTCCAGAATCTCTTCAGCTTTGGGACCTCGTACCGTACAGTGCACAGAAATCTTTTCGTTTCTTCGAATGCCGAATGTTCGGACAGTGTATCTGGCTTTCGAGAACACCGGAGTCTGACCAGTCAGGGATTCCAGTACTTTGGCAGCCCGAGTCAATCTATCTCCGGACTC
>QEAN01000001.1:86582-132019 GCA_006535955.1 Synchytrium endobioticum | reverse complement strand
GGTGAAGAACATGGGACGACCATGCCACATCCAGCCAGAGCAACTTACCGCTGACGATGATGATGTAGAGGCCGATGACGAACACGTGGTAAGCTGCACCTAGCTGCTTTTGCCGGGAGACATTGGTTTGTACGACGCCAAAGTCTATAGAAGGAAGCTTGAGCACATGCAACACCGCGATTACCACGTTGTGAACCGCTCCCGCCATGCCTCCGCTGAAACACACTTTTTGACGCTTGGCCCAGTGGTTGTGAGACAAATCTTCAAGCAACACACCACAGGAAGAACGCCAGGCCTTGAAATTACCTATTAAAATAATGTAAGTGGCCGAATCACCCTAATCCCCAAACCATAGAATTGATAATTTATTTTGTATATATAATAATCTTATTGGTAGAAAAAGCCGAAAAAATCAACATAAGAATCTTTTTTGATTGTTGCCGTATCTTTATGTGTTACAGGCTTCAATTGCTTCATAAACTGACATCATTCATTAATAGGAACGAGTACCAGTTCAAGGAGCACTGGACGGCCAATCTCTTTAGGCCCCTCCAGTCAGTAGGTGAATGCCCCCGCTACACCACCTTCAGGACCACCGTCACCCAGTACCGCCAATGTTAAAGGTATCGTCAAAGGTCGTACAGTTCGACGACGACAAGTATGAAGGACAAAAGGAGGTACCCGAAGCAAAGGCGGGGAAGCCCAGCTCGAAGGGAAAGGCCAAGCGTACACCCTCTGAGTCACATGGAGGCTTTGGTATAGCGTTCATACATGCTTTCGATGTGTTATTTGCGGGAATATTTACCGTTTGTATTTCTCGATGCTAGGGATCAACCCTAATCGATACTCGCCTTTTATACGTATTGATTATGTAATGAATAATACAGTCTTTCTGTTAATTTCTTATTCTGTTTGTTCTCTATTATATCTGTCAATCTATAATACATGTGTCTAAGCACTCTTCATTCACTTCCACATCTCTTGCACCACACATTACACAAGCATCACGCACACTCATATCTCAACACTTTCGATGTAACTAATCTATGCGAGATTGTTACGTAATACGCCTACCACGAGAGCATTGTTGTGCAAGCCGTGAGGGTCACTGTTGTGACAAAACATCGACACACAGACATGACAACAATCAAGGCGTAGACAACGCAAGTCAAGGGTGGAACTACGCTTGAGCAAGTAGTTCGATACTATGTGAGTATCTGGTGGGACGGTGGCGCCCTATTGCGTTGAAGCGATATGTTTAAAACTACAACACAATGAGGAGCTGTTACACAGGGCATAATAAATATTTTATACATAGTACTGGTCTCTGCCGAAATTCAGCAGTCGAGCCAGAGCACTAACATATCATTCCCCACTCTAGATCGACCTAGTATGCGCACCGACTGTTCCTCTTCCTACTGGTATGACTTCTCCGACCTGTTCTACTGTTTCCGACTTATTCTTTTTTACCTTGTACCTATCTGCGCCTGCATACTCATTATTGAATCACTTCCCGCGGGAGTTTATAAAACTTCAGCAGGCTTTTCCGCCCTTTCATGCAAACGAGTGTGCGTATCAAGCTACTGATCAGTCAGATCTTGTTTCTGGGACGGTGTCTTAGAAGCGGGGCGATTTGGATATTTGTCGGTGCAACACGAAGTTGAGGAGACAACATAACGTGTTCATATGTGCCTGGTGAGTGCGCTTGATCAGTTGCGGCCCATAAAGACACCATACCGTGGACTAGCAAACTAATAGGGACCTTGCTCTTCGAGTCGCACCAACCTTAACAGAGGTCCAGGACAAGGTGAAACCACTGGGGATTAACATAGGATCATATCCAATGAAGAGACTAGTCGACGCACCATGTAAAGAGTGCAAGATCAAAGTGGTTATTTCTGTTATCGAAAAGGAGTCGAAGGCGGTTCATGAGGTACGCGTCGAACTCAGAATGCTGCAAGGTTCTGCTACAATGTGCAGTGTTGACTTGGCTTTGCATTAGTGGGTTGAAGCCCTTCGTCACAAGCTGCAAAGGTTTGATGTCTAACACTTGTTCTCGTTCGATGTCATTGGGATGGCGGTAATAAGGCCCAGTGCCCCTACTGATCATTTCAACCCTTCAATTAAAAGACTGGTGTACTCTAGCAACAAATTTTGTATCACAGTAATAGCGACGCATATAAGAGGGCGACGAGACAGTATTTATGTGCAAATGTCAAGACCTGACAACCTATGTATACCCACGACCTAAACTCGCTCGGTTTTCTACTTGTCTAAGACGATACCTTCAAACTAGCAAATTTTTGTGGTGTAAGCAAATAATATTGTATGAGAACTCGTGCAAACACGTCATGGAATACATACGCGCTTCTTGAACCATTTTATGGTTTCGTCCTTGGTAACCCGATGAGGGAATCCAACTCGACCACATTTTGCCTTCTTCCTGGCAATTCGTAGACCAGGTCTTCCCATGCATACGTAAAAGTCCATTCCTATATTTCAAAAAGCAATGTTGGCCATGATGCATTGCGTCTGCGCCGTGTTGAGAAAGCGAAAAGGTACCATAAATTCCAATACTTGGGTCGTACTTGATTCCCAAATCAATATGTTCTTGGATACCAAAGCCAAAGTTGCCTGTGTACAAATCCGATTGGTTACGTGTCATTCCAACCATCCTATCCCACAAGTTACAATACGTCTCCACGACGCTACTGCATGCGATGCGAGCCCGAGGGACGTAGATCCGAGCCTTCTTCCTCTAATCCTTGACGCAGCTCGTCCAAACATCATCCCTTTCCACACAATCCACCGCAACGACAGTGACACCTATATCCCACAGCAACATACCGGTGTCCGAGAAATTGGTCTTTCTCAATTCATATTCTTTGACCTTCAGTCCCTTTTCCAGAATCTCTTCAGCTTTGGGACCTCGTACCGTACAGTGCACAGAAATCTTTTCGTTTCTTCGAATGCCGAATGTTCGGACAGTGTATCTGGCTTTCGAGAACACCGGAGTCTGACCAGTCAGGGATTCCAGTACTTTGGCAGCCCGAGTCAATCTATCTCCGGACTCTCCCACACAGATGTTGAGGCAGAGCTTCTCCAGCTGGAGTTGTCGCATAGGGTTGTTGAGCTTCTTGTTGTTCTCTTCGGACTGCATTACAAGAGTGTTTCGTCAGTTCTGGTTTCTGATGCGTCTGCGATGCGGTGCATCGTCAAACACCATGGACCGGAAGCACCACAGAGTGGGAGCTGTGACGATTCAGACGAGAATCCTCAACACTCCGAGTCCATCGAATACTGAATCTGCACATTACTCACCATCTTTAATTATCAGGGTTGAATGGATGGATGGGATGCCAAGAGAGGAGATTAGGGGCTTTCTCACACACATGTCAGGTGAAGAACATGGGACGACCATGCCACATCCAGCCAGAGCAACTTACCGCTGACGATGATGATGTAGAGGCCGATGACGAACACGTGGTAAGCTGCACCTAGCTGCTTTTGCCGGGAGACATTGGTTTGTACGACGCCAAAGTCTATAGAAGGAAGCTTGAGCACATGCAACACCGCGATTACCACGTTGTGAACCGCTCCCGCCATGCCTCCGCTGAAACACACTTTTTGACGCTTGGCCCAGTGGTTGTGAGAATAGGCAAATGTGACAAAACTTGAGCCATATTGATGTGTAAAACTGGATACGCTACAAATTCGTGATCGGGGTTGAGAGATACTCCTCAGAGCACCACAACGAAATTCTTGTGTACTGCTTTGTGTATGATATACTGACATTAACATGCAAAGCTCTCACCGAGAGGCAGTGCCAATTACCAGTCCATCATTTCAAACCTTGGCATAGTCCAGCTACTTTCGACTGTTAGCGATGACGCCGAGGCTCGATAATCGAGTCACTTGAGTCCATACCTTGGATTCAAGCTTCTTCGAATCAGCAACTTTACGGACTGCCTTCATAAAGTCTTCTTGCACACAATAATCACGTTCTTCTCTGATTGCAAACATTCCTGGACAATTCAGCAGAATAGTTAGCCTTGGCCACGACAACCTTTTGCTAACGTACTGCAAAAAGTCTATCATTCATACCTGCTTCTGTGCAAATATTTCTCAAATCCGCACCGTTGAATCCATCGGACAATTTCACAACAGCCTCATAGTCAAATTCGCCATGTTTGGTTATTGGCGATGCATGGATCTTCAGAATTTCTAATCTTCCTTGTTCATTCGGTAGTGGGATTTCAATCTTCCTATCAAGCCGACCTGGTCTTAGTAATGCTGGGTCTAGGGTATCTGGTCGATTCGTTGCCATGATCAGTTTGGTTTGTCCTAAATAGTCGAATCCGTCCATTTGATTCAATAGCTAAATGCATAAACTGGATAAGTCAGCACTATTGAATTGTTACGAAATGTATAGTCGGAAATTCGTTCCCCACCTCCATAAGAGTTCGTTGAATTTCACGATCTGCTGATGTACCCTCCGAGAAACGTCTCCCTCCAATAGCATCAATTTCGTCCATGAAAATTATACATGGTTCGTGCTCTTTCGCATATCCTACCAAAGTGGTATGGAGTGAGCCACCACAAATTGTGCAAGACGGGCATTCCACCCTATCACATACTTACCAAACATTTCTCGTATGAGACGCGCAGATTCACCAATGTACTTATCAACAATAGCACTTGATACCACCTTCAAGAAATTACATTCCAGGGTACTAGCGACGGCTCGAGCTAGCAGTGTCTTTCCTGTGCCCGGCGGACCATATAGTAGGACACCTTTTGGTGGTTTGATGCCAACACGGATGAATAGTTCAGGATTCAGTAATGGTAGCTCAATGACCTAGGTACATTAGGGTATGGTGAGTGACAGCAACCAACCCCTTGTCAGTTCATGAGCATCTCAAAATTGTGTTCACGGGCACCATAGACACAATACAACGGTACACACTTCTCTCAGTTCACGAATTTGTTCGCCTAATCCACCAATACCAGCGAACGTCACCATCCCTGGATCCTCAGTCGACATATTATAGACCAAAGGATCAACTTCTCTCGGCAATATTCTCATAATAGTAAGCGTGGTCATATCTAGAGCTACTCTAGTTCCCTGCTTCAATTTGTCTTTGGACACTTTGTTTCGGCATCCTACTACATATCGTGGTCCTGACGATGCTTTTACAATGACTATATTCGATCGCGGCCATCAGACAGAAGATTGAATGGATATTCAATAAGGCACCGAGGGTACGTACATCTCTCTTCGTCTAATTGCTTTAGCACTTCTCCAATGATTTGACCCACCGATTGTAGAGCTTTGATGTCGTCTTCCGTCTTGTCGAAATCCTTTTCCAGGCCACGGAGACCCAATCGCACTATTGCATACAATCATATAGGATACATTGCGTTAGTGGGCAGTGCAATTTCCATAGAAACTTTGTTCTGCATCGGTGCATCGTCATCAAGAACGCGTAACTCTGGTAGTGCCAGTGTAGCTACCTACATTCTTTAACTTTGGCATCTAGTTCGCGATGCTCCAATAGTCTTTTCCTGTAGTTAGCCAGTGCCTGCCGTCTTCTATCGTCCATTTTTGCGTTTGCTATGGTCGACTAGTAAAAGCAACGGTGCGAGGTATCGAGTGTACTAAGACTGTAAGACGTGGGCCATGACCAAGATTCGATTAATAAGCAGACGTCCCCAATTTGATCGCTGCACCCTACGGAAGCTCCAAATTACCCCGCCACCCGGAACACCAAACATCAGTCATGTCACCAAACATCAATGATCAACCGATGATCAACAGATCATTCCAGAGAGCTATTTGAATTTCCGCTTGAAATTGGCTAGTAAAAGGATCTGCACATACAAAGAAAAATAGCGGCGACAGCTGGTATAAATTTATATACTGGCAGGACAATCGGGCAAACACTCCAAGACACTATAGCTTGGGCCTTTTAATAGTTTCCATATCCGTTAACTGGAGCGCCTTGCATATACATTCCTGGAACTCCACCCGGAGGGAACCCCTGTGGAGGTACTGCGCCTTGCCCACCGAACGTAATCATTAGTGGTTGATTGGGCAGTATTGTAGTAGTTTCTACAATGATTAATCTGAGTTCGTGTTTCAAGGAATTGGCAGACGTTTCGCTCTATAGCTCACCTTTTTCCTTCTCTTCTTCCTTGACTTTTCTCTCAGCATTGGCCTTTTCTAATATATCCACCTTAGTGGTATACTCTCGCAAGACTTGAATGAGGTATGGCATAGCAAAGTCCTGCCATTTATGCCTCCATGCTAATTCCAGTACAACATCCGGTCGTAGGAGGTCGTAACATGTAAACAGGCATGTCGCAAAACATTCCTTATTGTCTGTTTGAATGAAATACTGAAGTACTTCTTCCGCTACCTCTACTTCCTTGGATTCCGCAGCAGTGTCAATGGCATCCTACAGACGCAATGCGTGTCAGCATCTGTCCATACAACATTGGATCAACCACATGAAATCATACTTTGTAGAGGCTGTCTTGTTTGGAAAGAGCAACAGATTGCTTCCACCTCTTGTTTTTCTATTGAGATGGAGGTTCAAGTCAGATCCACAGGACCACCAAGACGAGCAATGATTGACGGCGTTATTACCTTGTAGAGATGGGCTGCAATGCGACGGAATTCAAGTAGTTCATGCTTCTCTAGTCGCTGCGCTAGTGCGATATTATCAAAGTTGTCAAAATGATCTATGGAGTCTCGTAGTGATTTGAAGTCCTCTTCGTCCATCAACAGTTCGTTGTATGCCATGTTGACAGCGGCATTATTTGCCTAATGCAGAGAAAAGTAAGTGAACAAACATGTCATCTAGACGGGTCAGCGGCCGCAACTTACTTGCTGAACAGCGACGAGGTATGGACGAATCAAGGGAAGATTGTTCGTCTTTTGAAACAATTGGACTACTCGATTGTGATCAATCTTGGGAGTCAGGACTACAAGTAAATCATTTATCAGAAGTGGTTGTTCATCAAGGTAGAATCGGAGGGCCTATTTTAAAGGCAGAGTTAGCCCCGAAGACTACGTAAGACAAAGTCACACACCTTGTAGTAAATTTCCAAGTTAGTAACCTTCACAACGATATCTTTAAAAGTGGCATGCTCCCACGCATCAGCTGAATGACTCATTATAGTCAAAGCTGCATTATCGTATTCATCATAATGGGTATACAGAAATACCAATTCCGGCCACAAATGGGCTGTTTCACATGCTCGAATAACTTTCGGAATGTTGATACGCTGCCAGAATAGGCGAATGTGTTCCATCAATCGCTCAGGTTTGTACTTGGAATAGAGGATAGCTAACTCGGTAAACATCCCCATATGTGCACGCTCTAATCCTAGGCCTGCTTCAATCAACGACATCAACTCTTCGAATTTGCCTCGTCTTTCGTAGAGTCTGATCAATTCCTACATTGTAGCCAAATAGTTGAGGTCTAAACCGTTAGCGAATGTTCGTATAGGAAACAGCAATCACTGTATATCTTTGTTGTATCCAGACACACCTCCAGTTCTTCGGCATGAATGATCATATTCAGAGCACAAATCTGAGCCAGACGGAATTCACCAGCATCAATACAAGCGGCATTCACATCCTTCCAAACTCTAGATCATGCAGCAAAATTCAGCAAGAAAACTACATGTTTTTAAGGCCGCTCAAGCTTACTTGGTAGAATTGGCCTTCCTGGCACAATCAACAGCTGCTTGGAATTCATTAAGATGAACCAGAGTCGAAGCCAATCTAGCCCAATTCGACACGCTGTTGAAAAGAATTTTCGCAGTCTCAAACATCCCCTCATTGAAACATCGATCACCGACTGCTTGAATTTGAGCAATATTGGGGTTCGATATAAATCCTTCTACATCAGCCAATCGATTGGTCTTGGCAAATGCGAAAAGCAGTTCCGATTCGACCATTGGTTCGCGTATCTTCTTTCGGGCCATTTGCAAGTAGCGGACCAAGTCGTCGTACTTGTTGACATTTTCGGTTGCTTGTATTACTTCGGCAAAGTTTACTGGATCATCGGCCTTGACATACGAATCTGTTCAAAACGGAGTGAGGTGAGACGACCGTGTGTTCAACCAAAACTGGCCAAAATCACCATCAACACTCACCAATAGCTTCCTTCACTAAATCTTTATCCAATTGAGCCTTAGCAAGTTTACTCCAAGTTTCTGGTTGATCAACCTTGTCCGCATATTCATGGGCTCTATCAATACTGCCAATATTCTGCAAAAGAACTTGGATTGCATTGCCATGCTGGCTGTACTTCTTGTAGATGGTGAAGGCCTCTTCATACAATTCACTACCAACAGCTATATTAGCAATATCTGGAGCGTCATAATTCTCAAGTTTGGTCACATAGGTCATGACACGAGTCTTGTCAGCCTACGTGAACGATACGCCGAGGTTAATTTGTGCACCATGCTACTGTCACCGAGCACGCTTGACCAACCTTGATAGCAGTCAAGATCAACAAATTTTGCAAGTTGCGGTTGTCAGAAAAGGCTGAACCCTCAATGACAAGCTTATCCAACAACTCAATTAGCTCATTGGGCAAATCAGCGGCCATGAATGCCTTTACGGTAATAGATACATCTTCCGGGTCTTGAGTTTCTGGTAAAGCTGTACCAACTACTTGATCAATCAATGCTCTTCTATGTGGGTTGTCTAGACGCAAGACAGACATCCATAATTCAGGATTGCGCCTCTTTACTAGATATCGAGCTTGGTGTTTGAACATGGAATTGGCATTTGTGACGTCAATTAACTCTATGTCACATTGTCCACGTTCGTACGCAATGAATGCCAAATATGGATCTCTCTTCTCACAGTACTTGCCAACTACCCGAGAATCATAAAATTGGTTCTCTTTCAAAAAGGCTTCCGCATTATTATTGGTATCTATATAGATTTTGGCAATAGCATTATAGACATGCGGATCCGTCGATTGCTCTCGCAGTCTTTGCTCTAACCATGGTAACAAAAGCTTCAGGCGGTTCCTCTTTTCGGATTCTTCTACTAGCTGATCCACGGGTATTTGTCCTCGTACTGATAAGAGTAAGTTCTTGATGATAGACTCCTCACAGTCCACATCCAGTAAAGCACCAATAACTGCTGGCGTTCTGGCTGGGTTGACTTTCTGCACGTAGATTTCAATGTACTTATGGTTGACGCACTTTAGCGCCTGCACAAAATTAAGGCAAAGAATGACCAAATCATACCTTGTAGAGGTTGCTCTGGTACAAGAACAAAACCAAATCATGAACGAATCCAAATCTGTCACAAACAATGATCAAAGGTAGTTGATCACTCAGTTTTGCTTCCTAGTGAGGGATGGGGAATCAGCAACACAATCAACATGGGACGGCGCCCACATCCATACCTTTAAAAAGTTCTTGACTCGTTCAGCATCATAAACATGACTTTCACGACATATACGCTCGACTTCTTTCAATTGACCTGTTCTACAAGCGGCCTGGATGTACTTGAAATGGACCTCTGAGTCTTGGCTGAAGTTGACGATGGCACCAAGGAAGTAATACAGTCCTATGTATGACGAGGGGGGGGGAAGATTGTCAGTTCATAACCAAGTACTAGCCCCCTTCAACGACAGCCCACCTTCAAACGTCTTGAACGATTCAAACAGAGATATTAGATTACTAGCGCCTAGTTGCTCTGAGTACTTGGTAGCAACTTGGACTACTATTTGCAGATTCTGACGGATGTTGTTGGATAACATTTCCTTCAAACATTCTAAGGACTGTTCAACAGACAATCGGCCAAAGAAGTTGACCACCCATTCCGGATTCAACAGATGAGTGTGAACAATGGTTCGTTTGATGTCATAAATATCAGTGTAATGCTCTAATGCCTGAATGTAATAAAAAGGGTCAGCCCTCGTCTCCTAAAAATACCACTGCCTTCAGCATTTGCACCAACTCACTCGCTGATACAAGCCTGCTTTCTCACAACATTGAGCAACCAAAGCTCGGTCATAATGAGTAAACATCTCATTGCCCAAAATTGCATCCGCAACTTGAGGAGCCTGTAGCAGGTTCATTTCCAATAGTCGAGTTTGTAAATGACCCTGCTCTGGCTTGTTACCCTTCAAAGCATCTAATAGGAATGCTGTCGCTTGCTGAACCATATTTAATGATGTGAATACATCCACAATGCCTTCTATATTGACTAATGGGCCTTCTTCGTCGTTGGCCAACATGGTTGCGAATTCGGTTCCCTTTTCTGGATCTAGTCTCATGATATACTGCATCAAGTAGGCATAATCTGGTTGATATCCGACTTTCTTTGCGTACAAAATTATCTTGTTGTATTGCCCGGTCTCAGCGAAGCAAGCAATGACCTAACTCGCGGGAATGGTCATTATTCGTTGTTATCATATCGATTTCTTGCTAGTGTTACCTTGCTAGGAACGTTTGCTCTCAGATAAACCGATAGAGCCAATGACAAGTCAAACTGTTTGACAATATCACCCAACTCCTCACTACAATCAAGCTGTGTTTTACAGTGTTTTATGAGATTCTTAAGCGACGACAGCTCTCATAATCAGTCAGATACCTTGTCTTCCTTTAGCCACTTCTCTAAGAGTTGCTTTCGACCTTGTTGCAATACAGGTTTGGCTAACTCTAACGACTCGAACTTGTTTAATCCCCCCTTTTCTAGCAAGATGCCAAAATATTGTAATATTGGCGATAGTTGACCTGGAGGCACGGGTACTTGTTTGAACTTTTCAATGGTGGCTGGAGTACGCAAAACACCCTATATGCAAATAACTTTCAGATGTGACGTCCTACAACACGGCAAAAATGCTGCTCACCTTTGGAGAGTTAGCTGCAATCTTTGCAGCTTCGGCAAAGTTCCCCGTTTGCAAACACACATTAAACCTATCAAATATTAGATGATCGGCACCAGGCAAACTGTTCCTTGACGCTAATCGATAGGCTAATTCCGGATTGTTTAAAGTACTTATTATATATGGAATGATGTTCTCTTCATTTACAGATACACTCAGGACTTGGCCCTTTCGGTTCACCCCAATAATACCAGAAGTAGCTTCCAAATCAGCAGTTACGAAAATCGTATCGCCTGAAATACGATTCATATAAATGCAGGTGCCAGTTTCCAAATCGTAGAGATGGATAAACCCATACTTGGTGACGAGGAAAATTATGTCGTACTTTTTACTGACTTGCATTGCTACCGGGAAATCGTTTA
The DNA here is from genome assembly GCA_006535955.1 of Synchytrium endobioticum. NCBI lineage: Eukaryota > Fungi > Chytridiomycota > Chytridiomycetes > Synchytriales > Synchytriaceae > Synchytrium > Synchytrium endobioticum. The sequence goes on along the minus strand of QEAN01000001.1, from coordinate 120,732 downwards.
CGGCTTCTGGTGGGAAGAAGACATCTACTGCCCTCTTTTGGAATGGTGGATTTCCTTCTTTATGATCTATTTCCACGACGTGCAGTTTGGCACCATTTGCGGTGCGCACTGCAAATGTAAATAATTTGGTTGGAGCTGCTGCTGCGTCTAGTTTCAGTTCAGCAAATGATGCAGCGTGACCTTCTAATGGCTGACTAACTCCTCTATCTCTGGAATACAGTTGCAAATTGCCAACAACTCTTCCCTCCTACATTGCACCACGTTATCAGTACAACAAAAAAGCGAGCTCAAGTCAGTCCCGACGTACCTGAGCCGAAATACCAATCAACAACAACCACTTTTCTTCAGAATTGACTCTGTAATTTATAATTTGAGATCCAGCCAAGGTAGAATGTCGATCAAACATCTTGACTGGTTGAGCATCACCCTCTATCGACCAATGATAAACTGCTGCTTCGGTGACAATTCCTAATGCTTGAGTTGATATCCACTTCCAGAATACAACATCCTCTGCCATGACGTGTGATTTGACTTTGGATTTCAATTCCAAGTTGAAAATTTGTAACTGACGCGCAGCTATGTGTGGGGAGAGAGTGGGTACTTTTGACAAATGTCTACTCCTATGGTGCATATTGGTACATCTACGTCGAACTCTCAACATTCCTAATTCTTTCAAAACACGACCTACCCTTCAAAGCAATAACTTTGGAAACAGGATTCATAATGGCAGAATCCGCAGTTATGGGCCGCCTCATGATATCAGTAGGTTTGTTCAGATCGATAATCACCACTTGGTTCACTTCTCCAACCTTTTCTCGGACACAAATAAACTTGTCCGACTCCATTGTCAAGTTGTTGAATCCAATATTTGCAGCATTGATGCCCAAAGATTGCAGCTAAATTGGGAAGGAAGATATCAAATGGTTGATTCTGGTTTAGACATGTTCATCAAATGTCTGAGTATACCTGGACATGCTCTTGGAATCTAGATTATCGGAGATAGTGAAGCGAGTCAGAACTCATGTACAGATACTACCACAGTTCTGAGGAGGAGAGAATGCCATCTGATTTACATCATACACATTCAAACCGTCCCACCTTCACGAAAATCAAGATGGCATTTCCGGACAGTACAGATCATTTACTTACTTGATTGGCAGTCTGCCGTCTCCTGCCATGATTATAGATATCCAGCGATGATATCACTATCAAGATGCAAGCGGCCGCCTAGTAAAATTACCACCCTCTAATCTCGATGATGGTGTGGAAGGAAGTTCCTCACCACGGACAAGACAAGATGCGACGCGATTTTGTTTAATTACAACGCGCCTACAGCCGTTCCACACGCAAGTGCGATCGCTCAATTATGACAGCCGTGTTGTCACTTGCTGGACACATTTGCGCAATCAACAGCGGAATTGAGTGAATGCGTAGGCTTTGTTCCTTGCTAACTGACACACGTTACCAAATTATTTACAAATATTAGAGGTCACTGGGGCGGCCGATAGTTTGCAGGCGGTGGAGGGAACCTTGTTTACGAAATGTCAGCACTCAGACGTCATTCAAGTCAATGTCACACAAACTTTTCTTTACCCAGGACGTGGTGCACCTGGCATTGGTGGTCTCATTCCAGGCATACCTGCCGGTGGCATTGGCTAGTCGCACCAAGACAATGTTAGTTTGAGGATGAATAAAATCACGCTGTGCCCCTAGACACGGCAGCCAACACCAGAAACCGCCAAGTAACTTACCGGCATTCCTGGGAATCCTCCTGGTGGCATACCCATTGGTGGCATACCTCTACCTGGAGGCATGAATGGAGGACCACCTAGTATACAAGACAATGTCAGCAAAGTTGAGCTAATTCCCATTATGGTCACGGGTTCGGTCAATTCAAACTTTCCTGGCATTGGCGGCCTTCCAAATGGCATTGGCGGAACTGCTTGTGGTTGCCTGATTGATTTGCAGCTTCAATCAGTGAACCACTCCGATATTAGGAATAACATCGCGAACTTACATCATGCCTGGAGCAGGACCTCCTACACCTCGTACAGGACCAGCCAGGCCTATTTCACAATGGATTGTTGGCCTCATATCATGAACGAAATCTTACTAGTGTCACACCAACGCAGACATACCCATAGGAGCACCCATAGGAGGGCCAACAGGCATCCCTCTCCCTGCGGGTCTACCCATTCCAGGGCCGGATAACATGGCAGCAGCTTTAGCCTTTTGCTCTTCGGAAGCAGGTGGTGGACCTTCTACGCTCAGTGATACAATGATTTCTCCTCTCAGTATAACTAGTCCCAGCACCCGTTTCTCTTCACGTTCTGGTTGGTTTTTATTGCCCTTTTGCTTTATTTTACGGAATTCTTCACAATCTGCCAGGACCATGTTCATGTGTTTGTCGAAGGCTAGCATCTGTCCTATCAATGTTCTACCGTCGTTGGTTATTAGACGGAGACGATAGTTCAGGAGGGCCACCATCTTGGAATTCTTGCTAAGCATAGACTAATTCATGTGAATGCGGTATTAGGATTGAGGTCGAATTCACAGCAAACCGCTTCACACTGCGAATGCAGTGGAGGGCATCAAGCAAGAGCAACTTCCATTGATTGGATGTCTCCAAGGCACTCACCATGGTGGGCAAATCCTGCTTCCGCTTGCCGTAGCCAACAAGTACTTATGGGCAAGCACGCACGGGCTATGTACTACTATGAACTTGTTGCATTGGTTGCAACAGACGACAGCCAATGATGGCACACCAACGCCTCCAAGGTAGACGTGTTGGAATCAGATATTCTCGTATCAGTGCACCCGCCGAACAGTCCTATCGCCTTGTACGAGTCCTTGGCTATACGCAATAGGGACGGATGGGAAGGATGCCTTGGAGCACGGATGGACGGATAGACGGATAGACCAAACTCCATGTCCCGGTTGCAGTTCAGCGTGGAAGGATCGCATATATCATACGCTTATACTTCGCTGATAGTGGCCACCATCAAAGCCCCGCTAAATGGCTCCATACCATCACCTTTGCTCCCAAATAGAAAACAGCTTTCGCTGGAAACTACGTCGAATAGCTGTCCCTTCCACAAAAACCAATCGAGCCATATGTCAAATACTATATTATGAAGGTTTCCTGTCAAGCATAGCGACTGGGAATACCAAGGGCCCATATGCCTACTCGTACAATGAGCCTGTCACTCCAGATAATGTAGCGGAACAACGTTTATGGCTGGACTTGAAATACAGAGACGGATTGCCAGCGATGAATTCCCTAAGAGTAGTTTCGAAACCATCTAGAAGGGTGTCATTGACTGCCGACCAAGTCAAGTTGTTTGCTGGTATGAGGAGGGCGTCGCCGTTGATCAAGCCGATGGAGCTCGGACAGGTAACAATATTGAAAACTCCCGCTGGCATCGTAGAAATAAGCGCCGCATTAAAGTACGACATGGGTGGTGAAATATTGTGCATAGCCAAATGAGTATAGTCGTTATCTGATGATAGTATGTACAATTAACTAATTCTAGATGTTATATAAATAACATACCCTCATACAAACCCAGATCCCAGTCAAGCAGCATCAACCGTCAAAGCCAGGACGGCTTCGGTTGAGGAATGCGGACGAGGTCTGCATCGAACAACTCTATGAATTGTTCGTTCAGCACTCGGACTTTTGGTCCGGCATATCTTCTGTATTCTTCGAATATAGATGTCAAATTCCACTTTTGAAGCTTCCTTAAACACCCTGTTACAGTTCCTGTCGAGATCAGCGAGTCTTGATCAGTGACGTCTCATGCACTACGGTTGAGAACTTCAAAGCGCACCAGTTCTATGACGACCCAACCCACACATAACCATCATAGGATAGTTGTTGGGATCGAGAATCAATTCCAAAGACTCTAACACTATTTCCTCCGATATGGGATCCCATGCATTCGCGGATGTATTCAGTCCCAAATGATGTAGCGTTATCTCCTGATCATCCAAAAAGTTCAGACTATTTTTGATATGAATTTAATGAATACCTTCCTAATAACGTCCTAAGTGTCCACTAGGTTACAATCTTGGAGCTGGCTCTTCCTGGGCTAGAAATACCACTGTTCGTAGTCCTAATTTCTCCAGAAAAGGAAAATTCAGTTCGTTTGGTTGGCCTGATCGATATAAGTCTTCTTCAATCATTCCAAAGTTCTGATGTATGTTTGGATTTGATGTTGGTGAATGCAAGTCATTTTTTGACGAGGATAAGGGAATAAGGGCAGGCTGCATCAGTCATCTACCAGAGGAGGAATGTAATGTTGCGACGTCGTTTGCATCTTGATACAAAAGACTGTGGGCTAGTGCATTAGTATGTAATTATTCGTCGTGTATGGGGTATTGAGACTGGTAAATGTGTAATGGCTGTTGGAGTAGTTGTTAGGATAATTGGCGCAAAGGTAACTGATATATGTGCTCGCGATGCGATGGATGTGTATTCAGCTGTCGTGTATCGGTGTGTGTGTACAAAGATGTGTCACAAAATATATGAACCAACACGGATGTGGCGTGCCGACATCAGCATGCGGGGCTCTCACAAAATGAAAGGGTGTCGAAGCTAGCGAGTGGCTTGACAAAGAAAAGACGAGGACTTGTAACGTTGCATATCCGGAGCGTGAGGAAGATGCGGTTGTCGAAGAACCGCAGTATACACTGAAGGGGGACTTCTGGCCGGTTGTCAATATTGTTAAGTTGAGGAAAGTGTTTCAAGCAACCTCCTTCAAATCGAAAAATGATAAAGTTGCAGTTGACACCTGGTGTCACGACATCTTGTTTGACGATTTGACAGCTAGAGAGCACATTCGGCTCTATGCTGGATTGAAAGAGTTACCTTCCGAGTCTATAGAAAGACTAGCACAATCACGATTAAGTGCTGTGCGATTGTTAAAAGTAGCGGATCAAAGAGCAGGGTCTTATCTATAAGACGTATGTAGACGTACATGGTGGGAACCTAGTCAGATCAGTCAGAGTTCATGAACGGGCCATTGACGATTAAAAAACAGTTCATTTGAAGGGCGTTGAACAACTGCGTAAAATGAAGCATTGTGCAGTCCATTGCTGGCATCAAATGGAATGCAATGTTCAAATGCCAACTGCTTTTCGGCGACCCCTAAGTATCAGTATAAGTGTCGAAAAACGATGGCCGTGCGTTTCATGGCATAAGCCACTCCAGACCAACGATGAATGACGAAGACTGCCACTGGTATAGGTCTGCAGATGATCCAGCCCACATGAAGATCAGAGTCAAACTGTCGCACGCATTGGACGGACTGTCTTCAGCGACCACGAGTAGGTTGTGACTTTCAGGGTAAGCAGTCATTATGCAGATAGATCCTTACCTCCAGTCATTCCAGAATCATCATTGCCATTAAGGAATGCTGACTTCTCAACCGATCGAGCGCATGTAGCGGAATTGACTGTGTCATGGCAATCAAAAGTATTTTCTCCCAGGTCAGTCAAAGATCGTTGGCAGAATTTTGCGAAAGCTGACGATTTATAAGTAATGATAGTGAAATACTACAATACGCTCATCTCAGCACAAATGCAACGCGGAATGAACAACAATATCATGCGGACATTAACAAGCTCCGTTCGGATGAAACTGCAATCTATGCTGAATGGATTGCGACGGGTAGTACTAAAGATGGTAACGTGACGGTATTTCTTGCTCTTGACGGGTTCACAGTAACTCAACCTTGCAAGCATAGCACCCACGTGCCTGTTTACCTACATTGATGAAGACCATTTTGTGGATGCTGATGATCTAGCAAAGGGAATGACCACAGCTCCACGTGAATCTATGACGGCTATGGCAAATCATATTTTGACCCATAGATTGAAAGGCCCTGAAGTTGCTAGAGGTATACACTTTGATGAAAGAACTCTTATCATAAGCCTCACGTGTCAATGGAATATATAGCCGCCGAACCAGTTTCAACATCACGGCCAATCATTACACGAGGTCCAAGGGAGTCCCTGGATTTGCCGTACAAGGAAATGCATATAATGGCATTCCTACGGCTGGAGAAGTCAGTGGTTGTTTCCCGCAGCACGCGAATAATACTAAAGCTTTACATTCATAGGCCGGACGGAACGAGCCCATCTAGACATATGTTATGGACTGGCCCAGGAGCGAATGGGCCACAGGCCGGTGACAATCTTCATGTAGTGAAGCGCTTGTGTACTATCCGGCTATATAAGAACAATCTCATCAGCGTCCAGGTATACGTCCTCTTCATTTTCCGAATACCACCATAAAGTAGTCACTTTATGCACAGCAACAGCCTGACCTGGCATCCAAGACACCGCACAAGTTTGAAATACAGAAACGAACTTTTGAATATACTATCGAAAACGTTTCAGAAGTTCTAACGCCTGCCGAACAAGAGGCTGAATACCGATTGCATTATGAGTTTGATTCCAAGTGCGTCTCGTTTAAACGACCATGCCTTTTTCGCTCATTTTTACGTAGCAGCAACCTTATAGGAAGTTAAAAACACGGTCGAGTATGATAGGGAATGAATTCGCAGATACTGTCAATCCTCAAAATACAAGAATGTCACTATTCGGAGAAATTGTTTCAGCGCTAGGATTTGGAAACCGAAATCTCTTCTTGCAATATCTTATAGAGTTTCCGAATCATTGGTCAAAGGAAGATATACCCATAGAGAGCCTGACTGGCTTCACGCAAGATAGCAGACCTCGGTATGATCGGGATCTAAAAATGTACAAAGCAACATTCTCGTTTCCTATGGAGACCGCTTCTCTATATCATGGCACAGGTACGCTCTTGTCCTAGCGAGAGTCGAACGCTCAGACATCTCATATCGATTCCATGACTAGACTTCACAGACTCACCAGCTCCAAGACTAATGGTGCAAGTAACATCCACAGATTACTGGGAGAGGACAAACACTGAAGGCTACGGACTTGTTACTATACCGTTGACTGCTGGATGTTACGATCTTCTGATTCCAACATGGAGGCCAGTTGGCCCTTTGCTCAGTGAAATAAGACGATTCTTTATCGGCGGCGGTGCTGAGTTTGAAGATATTTTGGATCAGTCCAAAATGACGAGAGTCGACGGTGTGAGTCATGAGCTCATAAGCAGAGAAATTGGGACTGCGTACTAATACGACCATAGAAACGGGTGAATTTGTATGGTTTACAAACCCAATCAGCAGGAGTGGTGAGAGTACGGCTGAATGTGGTCTCACAGACTGGCGTAACAAAATATCGAGGCAGACCATCAAGTTCAATGCCAGAACCTGTGAGCGCGACCCGGGGAGATCTACGTGCTATGTCAGGTATGGCACAATTGGTGATGCAAATATGTGTAATATGTCGAAGGAGCTCACAGTATGTTAATGTACACGCAAATAAACATCATAGCTGCGCTGCAACGGGCTAGGCAAAGATTGGAAGCGTTGAGAAATAAAGAGCTCTAGGCTTTTTCCTTGCCTTTCTCTTCGGGACCTTCTTCTCCTTCGTCATCTCCCAATGGTTCGAATTCAGGCACCTAATCATAAATAATTATCAGTTTCTTGATGAATATATGTAACTATTGCATGTACCTCTATAGGCTCCCATTTTGCATCGGGTCCTAGTTTTGCATGAGATAGTTAGGTGTGATGGCAACATGCAGGGTCCAAGGGTAAGGCACAGACCTTCAGTTCCAGGTAGAGGAAGTGCCATATATAGAACACCATCATCTGCCTAGAATCAAGCTGTTCAATACCGGCGGGGCATTCATCAACGGAATATGGCACCGGAAAACTCACCACAGACAATTGCTCTAATGTTGCAGCGTCATCGACCATGCTATAACTGCCTCCAGCTTTCCCGGCGATATATAGTCGTATACTAGCTGCGCTAACGCTTCGCTCATTGTTACTATTGGATAGTATCCTGACTAGATCTTGCTTTAGATCGGCAATGGTAGCGGATGGGCTTGTCGAGATGAAGTATGTTGTTTTGTGTCGTTTAATTCGAACTGCTGATGTTATTGGAAAGGCCTATTCGGCAGCAATGAACATCAGGATATCTTGATAAGGAATCGAAGTCAAAAGAGACTTACCATGTCCGCCTGTGTGGGCCTTGAGTAGAAGATAACGTGAGGAACAGAGTGAGACTATGGTTTTACGCAGCCATACAAAGCGCCGAGGATGAATTCGGCCCGTTGTCCGGGCTATTTCTGTTTTGGCCACACTGGCTTCTTCCGTGGCGCGTTTGCGATTGAGAAGGAGCCGTGGGAGACATCAAAGTCTCAATGTGGAGGACATGATGGGTGGTGACGACGGAGTTGTAACGACTGTTGATTGATTGTCATTTTCATGGGGACGTGTTAATATGTACAGTGTGTCTCATTTGTATCATAACAATGCTACTAAAAATGCACAGAATGTGTCACGAGGGTTGTAGGTCAGCTTTGTCTGGATGGTCGACCTAAGTATTATCCGAGTCTCGGGTGTGGATGCTATATACAATAGGGACAATGAAAATAGTGTTCACCGGCCTCGCGTTAGGTACTCGTGTTTCTTTACTTGTACTATGCTTGTACTAGCTTCCTCAGGCGCACCTACCATCCACATGTGTGCATATGGACCGGATGCAGCCATCACAATGGGTCAACCAAAATCGTGTAATACACACAGCAATTAATGTCACATTAATATCTACAAGTTATGGGCATAATTCAAAGTGTCAAACTGTGTCACGTCTTTCCAACACCAGCTCGCACACTCCATTTTTGCACTACATTCCTAACTCCTCTAGCACCCTCCGTTTCCAAGATGAGCAAACCATCACGTAACCGTATCAGTCGGCGTTCGTTAATTGGAAAGTACTTGTATAATCGAACACCTTTACTGTCTTTTGGTACGTCGCCGACATCACGCATGGCTCCAGCTAATTCGTCAGGCATGTGCTGGCCCGATTTCGACGGAGGCAAGGGCGGTGTCGCGAGGGCAGGTGGTTTGACTGGTACGGCGGTTACTGTAGCTGGAGCTCCACTATGATCTGATCCTGTTTGCATCCAGCTAAATGGAAATTGTTTGTCATGTACCCTGACCACCATCACAAGGACAATTCACCATACCTGAATTTGTTAAACCCTAATGTCTTGGCCAAAGTGCCCTTTTGCTGGGTAGCAACATACTCATCAGTATAATCTTTTCGTTTCATCCCTTTGTCCTTCTTCTTCTTTCCTGCGGATGCTCCATCCTGCAGATCGGCATCTTGAACGACACCAGTTCCGTCCCCATTCGGACCAGTGCCGCGTTGTTCCCTTTCCGCCATTTCTTTCTGACGTTCGTCTTTAGTTGCCTTGAGTAAAAGCCGTTGCGGTTCATCAATAACTACAACCTCTAGAGGTCTACTACCACCATCTTCCATGTAGGTCCTCGATCCAGACTGAAGAGGTAGCAAATGATTCAGACCAGCGGTCCTATGCTTGGCTACAATCACCATGGATTCTAGCAACTCTCTTACACGAGCTTCTGTTGCGAGACCCAACCACGCAAGATAGTCGGCGTCTACTTTCATAACCTTATTCCTCGACGCTACATTGATCACGCTTAGCGGATTCTCAAGGACAGTCTGTGCACGCCTCCACATACATATATCTTGAACTATTCCTCGGAGAGCTTGAACACCCATGAACGCCTGGTTTCTGATACGGTCTTCGCCTGGACGCGGATGGCCTGGTCCTGAGCCTTCCGATAAGACCATATCTGATCGTAACCGTTGTTCCTCTTCCTAAATGGTGAAATGCCCGTTTCATCATCAGCCCCAGGTCAAGCGAAACAGCGATCCGAATAAGAAGTCCACCTCCTCTTCAATACCAGCAGCATGAGTAGCATCCAACTCCTGATCCAATTGAGCCTTGGACCTATCGGCAACACTGATTCTTGCCCTTGCCTCGTCAGCCAAAGAGCTGCTAGAAGCCACTCGCTGAGGGAGCTGGAACTGACCCATGGGAACTGGCATACGTTGCTGTTGACTGGATTGATTATACTGTGATTGAGTGTATGGTAGGGCTATTGGGACAAGGTTCGTCAGCAGGGATCTTGACAAAGAGCACAGATAGAAAGAGCGGGGGGACGTACCAGCTGGTCTGACGGATGGAATGTGTTGCTCAAATTTTGGCTTTTTGGCAGCTACAGTGCTGTTTGGGACTGGGATAGATGGTAAAGACGGTCTCTTTAGAGTCTGCCCTTGTGCTTGTAAAGAACTTGTCGCTGCCTATATCGGGCTATAACATGTCAGTGGTTGTATCGTCCAGTGTGGAGGAAGACAGCAAGGAAGAGCAACGTACAGCCGCTCTCATTTCGTAAATTAACTCGTCGGCAGCCTTTTTGAACGCATCGGGTGTGATTTGGCCAGACTAGGAGGCAGATATGGTTGTAATTATGAGGATAGTTCGCGTAGGGTGAGCTTTTCCCATGTTTCCATGTGCAACACTCACCTTGAACTGATGCGCCAATTGCATAAAGGTGGCTTGCTTATCAGGGGGCAGTTTTGCCAATTCCTCTTTAAATTTTTCGGGTTTAGCAATACTGATTCCAGATCCGCTGGTAGCAGACTGTGGACTGTTTGAAGAGGGAGAGCTTGGAGCCGAATAATTGGTTGTAATGGTCATGGGTAGGTGCTGCGAGTTGGTGGAGTGGGCTGAGGCATGTATGTGGTGAGGTAGGGTTTGATGAGGGTGTATTTGCACTTGGTGCATCTGCCTAAGCTTGAGTTGCTGGTCCTGTACCTGTTGTCGAGGTTCAGTAGTGGTTTGATTTTGGTATAGTGCCTGCGGTTGATGCTCATTCTGTAATGCCTTTTGAGCGAGCAACTGAGCTTGTAGGCCAGCTAGTTGCGGATTCTGAGGACCGCTCCCTCCGGGAGCACCCGCGGCTTGGCTGGCCTGGTGCTGTTGCTGTTGCTGCTGTTGACGCTGGAGCAACTGAGCCTGGAGGGCGTGCATCTGTGCTAGCAGGGCCTGCTGCTGAGGCGTCTAGTTATGGAGAGCCTGCAAGTGAGTGGTTTACGTTTGGCTATGTTGGAGAGGGGGGGAGGGGGGAAGATTGGCACATACGCCGGATTGAGCAGGTCTGGCATTACTGACAGGCTGGGGCCTATTATTGTCTGGGTGGGCCTGCAGATAGTGGTGCATTTGGTGGGGCCTCTGGGGAGTAGCATCCGCCTGTGATGATTGCACTGGTTGTGATGATGATGAAGATGATGATGACGACGAAGGCAGAGCAGCAGATGGTGGGGGCGGTTGGAGGTGGGCGTGGGCGTGGGCGTGGGAGTGAGTCGCATGGGACTGGGATATTCCGAATGGATCATCCTCGTCATGGTGGTGGTGGTGGATGTCGGTGGGGGTGGGGGTGGGTGGGTGTTTGCTCGTGGTGGCATTGGCAGCGTCCTGTGCCTGTCCGAATATGTCATCATCCATGTCCGGGATCCGTTCGGATGGCCCTGTAGCGTGACTGTCGGTGCCCAGCGGTAAGATGCGTTGCGTGTGCGTGTGCGTGTGCGAAAGCTCGAGACACGCCGTGCTTTTGTTGGCTGACACGATATGACTTGACTTGACATGACTTGACGGGCCGTGCGCACGTTGTGGCGTGGCGTAGGAACACCAGCACAGAGGACAGAGGGTGCTGCCAGCAGGCCAGTGACATGAAAATCACTATTGAACTGCTCTATTGAATACGCCCACGCTCGCATGCTAGAGTAACAGACACAAAATTACGTGACTCTCTTCTGCCATCCATACTCGGTGCGTTTCTGGGTGCCTTGATGTCCAAACCTACTTAAGCTTCCCTTCGACAAAAAGAACATGTTGATTCACTATATCATGCAGAAATCATCATGGTGCTGTGTTAGCTTCCTTCTCTCTCCCATGCGACAATCCACATCAGCCTAGCTTGCCTATGGGGTCAAACTTTTTCAATTGCAGCTTGGGCAGTGCTCTCCTTCTGACGGTCGTATAACCAAATCCTGTTCCTGCCGTAGACACCAGTCGTACCAGAACAGTCCTACTCTTGGCTCCCTTGGCCATCTCCACCTTCGTCTGTCACTTTGCTTCGGTCTAGTATATTATTAGTGTCGAGGAATTGAGACTCGTGGTTATTATTAGTTGTCTGTTTTACAAACCAAATCTAAATCTGCCATTTCGGATATAACCGCATGAATTCCGCGTGTCTCAAAATGCGAACAAAAAACACTTGACTCACTCTAAAAGAACACTACCGCCTTTTAATACCCTGCCCTGGCCATTATTCGCTGTAGTGTCTGTTATTCTAGTTATATGGCTACACTAGTAAACACGCACGAGACTATTAGGCAGAATCCAACAATATTAAACGAAATGCAAGCAAGTTACATATTTACACAATGTTCATATCAATCGGATAGCAACTGGTTTTCTTGATCAGAGTTTGGAGACTCCGCCCCTGTGCTTCCGCGCTTCCTTTTAGAGGGTAATGCTGTGGCTAAAAACTTGCGTGCATTCCACCTAGGTACCACCGCTGGGCCTAGTCATGTTGCGACAAGAAAGTTACTGTCACCTGTCGACAACATCCCACGAGACTAGACGAAACTCTACACACCACTGTAAATGCAAAACACCTTCATTCTCTCATGGTAGTCCAGATTTTGCAGTAACTTGGGAGTTATTAAAAAGTATCTATGTGTCGGCATATGTTGGAAGCCACCGATGACGTAAAACAGAAGAGGGGCAATGTCCACTTACTGTCCAGCACTCTCGCGGCTAGCTCCTTCGACCATAAGCTTATGGATCATCCTCTCGTTATTCGGATCCATTCCTTGGTTTATCTCATCCACCACACGGAACGGAGCTCTTGAGAACTCTTGCAGAGCCAACAGGTACAACATGGTCGAGACAGCTCGCTCCCCACCAGACTGTCTCTCTGCTCGGAGCTCTCTTAATTCCTCATTTTGCCTATTATCAAATAAATCGCGCTAACCAACCATGCTAAACCAAGGAGACAAGCGAATCAATAGATACCTAAAGCAAACAAGAATTTCAATTCCCCACAGGTTATAGTCCTCATGCTCCGCAATCCGGCATTCTCCGGCACAATTAATCCCTATTTTGGCTTCCTTAACCTTTGATCTCGAGATTTTCATTATACTCTGGAACAAGCGCTACTTACTTCTGAAAAGCTGTCTAAACCTATCGCTGATATTGTCAACAAGCTTCTTGATCTGTGGTACCCATTGATCCTAAAATTATCATAGACAACCATATATTAATATCAATAGCAAACAGAAAAGCGCCAAAGAGGGACTAACTTTGATTTCCTGCATATCGTTCTTATGCTGAGCGAGTACAGCCTCCTTATCAGCGAGCCGCCCAACGCCCTCTTCAATCAAGCGTTCGCGTTCTTCATACTGCTGTACTATCGCACCATCGTCATTTCGGTTCAGTGCAACAGTGGCTTTCTGTTGAGCTAACAAATCTTGCACTTCACTTAAATCTGTGTAGTTCTGAGAATTTGCCTATGCAAATCCAAGGAAAAAAGATTATTAGAAAAGATCAACTCTTATTTACTGTAGACTCTACTTCATACTTCCAGCCGCTTCATCTCATCAATCTCTTCTTGGTTAAGTCCCCCATCCTTTTGTTTGAAGAGGTCTTTGAGCCGGTCGCACTCGCCTCTCGCGGTCTTGAACCTCTCCTCTCCAACTTTTCTCCTTGCCCTGACTATTGGTTGCAGATGAAATGCTGTGAGCTTACGAGAAACGAATGTTGGCCATCACACCAAAGTCTCACCGTCACTTAGCATATCTTCTGCGGCTTTGAGTTCAGCTTCAAGCCGCTGACAAACCTCTCTGGCCGCTTCGAGTTCGCAGTTAGCCTCCATCACAGACAATTCAGCGTGTACGACTTGGGTATGGAATAGTACTGCGTTTAGACTGCGTAAAGTATCGACCTCTAAAATGTACTCAAATCTCTGCTTTCTCTTGGCAGAGACTTCTTCATCAAACTTGCTCAGCTTTTCGTCACGAGCTTGTGACTCTTCTTGCTTCCTTTTCAATTGACTTGCCAGACTCTCTACATTTGCGTAGCATCGTGGATTAGACCTGCGAAAAGCCAAAATTCAGAGAAAGCGTACCAAGCCTGTTTCTGACCATTTGCAGCTCTCTTTTCTTGTCGTTCATGACTTGTCTCTCCTGTTGGAGCACTCTCTATCATACAAAGATTGAGAGAGCATCAATGTCGATCAACCCCCACCCCTTGAAATTAGATTCCGCACCTTGCGATCATCCAGCACCCGCCTGCGCCTTTCGATATCAGATCGCTGAGATTGAATTGGACGCATCCTAGCCCTTTCTTGCTCCATAATATCTTTCAAACGATTAATATCGGTCTGAATACGGCTTCGTTCTTCATTATCAACTAGTTTCCATTGAAAATAGCAATGAGGATCAACATACAATATTCATGAGAGATACAGAAACATACCATCATAACTTAGCAGCTGTGCCGGGTATACAGAATTAGAGATAATATTGGTCATCCCATAAGCCCCTCGCACAACAAAAGACGTTTCACTTGTAAACCAATTCGAGAAGCCTAAACTTCTCACTGTCTCCATATCCTTCCTTATGTCAGCATCCATCCTTGCAATAGGCTACGATCAAATGTGTTACAACATCAACCGAGGCTTACATCAGCACCACCAACATAGAAAGCAAGATAAAGCTCAAATGATCCATCTTACCTTTCTGTGTATGTCCGCTTTGGCACACAAAAAAAGAATTACATCATCTGGGCCTTCGATAAAGTCAGTGACATACCCCAGAAAGCCCAGTTCCCGTAGCTAGTCGCGTAATAACGGTCTTTTTAGGACCGGTTGAAGACGTTCACCGTCTGCGTTCAGAAACAGTCTACCAACCTCTTCCTGGGAACGGGGCGGCCTGAAATCCGCACTTCTCATTGGCTGGGTTATTTCGGCTATATTAACCCTCCATTCGTTTTGAGCAAAATGTTTTGAAATAAGCGCGAAGTCGCTTGGGTCCGAAGCGATAATTGTCTGAAATTAAGATTGGTATGAAAGGCGACCTCCGCCGCAAAATCCGATAATACTTACGGAACGAAGTCCAGGTGGAAGAGCGGCTTCCACTTGCTTGGCAAGGTTTGCGTCCGAGACCTTAATTTCCAATATCGCTGGCAGGTACACTTTGCCAACGAAATGTTGCCGATTTTCTTTAATCCACCGAACAGCATTGGTGTAATTCCTGCCTGTGAAGGGATTTTCCAGAAACTTTTTTTCTTTCTGCAACTCAGCATTTGCTAAACCGCTCATCTCAAGTGTCAGCCTATCTAGGTCCGACTGAATACCGTTCAGGGTCTGCATTATTTCTGATTCGCATCCTCTCGTGGAGTCTCTTTCTGCTTCCAAATCCGCCAGCGCTCTAGTTATGTCTGACTGTTCAGCTGACAGCTGCGCGATTTTACCGCCAGAAGCCTGGACTGTGTGATCGTTATCAACTGATATGCCCATCTCTTCTGCCTCGACTTTCACTCGATCGTATTGTTCCTTGCACTTATCCATGTCCTTTTCCAGTCGATCTACCTCACTTTTGTAGCGCTATAACATAGAGATGATGGGGAATTTAGTGGCCTGTACTATCACTGTCCGAAAAGCAAACGGTCTATATACCCTGCCCGCCTCAATCATCGCAGACCGCTCTGATTTCTTTTGATCAATTTGGCGCTCAAGATCCTCAAGCCTTTCCATTGCTTTTCCCAATCTTCCACCATTGATGCTGTTATCATATTGAGTGCGTAGACTTCTTCGTTCGACATCCACACGATCTTTGGCCTCCTTTGCAGCATCCCGCCGTATAATTGAGGGTTGATTTTCATTTCTGAGTGTAACTACTCCAGTTTTGAGTGGTTTCTCCTCATTTTGCAAGCATTGCGCTTCGTTGCGTCGCTGCTGCTTGATTATAATGGAGCGGACTAATTCCAAGAAACGCAATTTTCTGAGTGCAACTTCTCGATTTCTGTACCCCTGAACTCGGGCTTCGATGGCTTCATTTCTTTTGCGATTATCAGCAAGGACTTCGCGTTCTCGGCTGACATCCTGTTTTTGTGCTCATGCATCAGCACTGAGCACACGGGCGACCAAGGTATAAGATGGACTTGCCTGCAGCAACTCCATCTCCTTTTTCTTATCTTCAATCAACTTTTGATGCCACTCTGTCAATTGCCCATCACCAGCACACCTCTGGGTTTCCTTGAGCCGTTGCTGAGCATTCAACTCTGCAAATTCTCCAACCATTTCTTGAGGCAGACATTGACATAGATTGTCTACCTGTATGTCTAATTCTTCTACGCGGCGTTTTACTTCCTGTAGGGTAGCTTGTTTACCTAGGCATTGTCAGGATTAGTCACTTGCGTCTCAAGGTTGAAAGCGATACTTACCATTTATCTTGAATTTGGAATCGTTTGCGCTTTTATTAAAACTTCTAGATATGACTAGGCGGCCGGAGCGGACTTTCAATTCGAGTTCGACTAGTCCATCTGTTTCACCCAATCTCACGAGATCACCGGATCTATCATGACGATCTAGTAGCTATACTCCGCAGATTGCACATGATCAGAGGTTGAAGTATATCAAATGGCAAGATCTAGGTGAAACACACCTTGAGTTTTCCTCCCAGGGTGACTATTATGGCAGCTACAACACTACTCTTTCCCGTACCGTTAGGTCCAATGACCATATTCATATAAGGACCAGGATAGAATTCGGCTTCGTGGTAGGTCAGGAAATCTGGAGAATTGCAGCGACTGTTGGTTGCTTATCGTGGGGCAGCAGAAAGACTCACTTTTCAGTTTAATTCGAGTGATGGAACCATGAGTATATCTAGGAGAAAGTTGAGGCATGATTACTTGCATCCATGGTTTTTTTGCAGAGGGTGTTGGGCAGCAACCTCGTCACCGTGACAAGTGGGGCTGATGTTGGCAATGGTAGATGCAAACAGACCAACGAGCATACCTGTCATCACTACAGGCAGGTCCGTAGTCATGATGGATCAGACCCGTACTACTTTTTGGTCTCTTCCTCGGCCTCGATTCGAATTCGTGGTCATCATTGCTCTCCAGTCGCTCGCTCATGACGGATTTGGCAGGTGAATGATCGTGGTCAATGCGGTCGGTGACTGTTCTTTTGCTGGAACGGGTCATAGAGACGTCGCTTCCAATGAAGGAACAAGGCTGCGTCGCTCGGAGCCTCTACTCCTGGAAGTGCACGCAATTGCAATTGCGTGGTGCTTGCAGTCGCCCATGATATACTATACCACACTATCCTTGGCATGGTTGACTGTGGCTGCGAATGGCACCTAGTGTCTCCTATCTGCGTTGTTGTCTGCAAGCGCTGGCGATCGTCCTCATTTTCATGATCCTTCCTCAGCCACTCCTCTCCCACCTCTATTATTATTTTTATTTTTATTGATTATCTCGACCAGACGTTGCGCCTTCCGTCCTTCTGTAATGCTACGGACGCTGCGTGGAATCATGACCTCATCCCTTGACGGCGCTGGGCCTATCTATACTGCAATCCATACGAAGGTCCGTACATGATTACCAGCCCGGCTGGAGTTTGAAGGCCATGCATGTCTGTCGTTTTCGCCATACTTGCTCCATCTTTGAAGCTGACAGAACGGATTGCATCAAATCAATATGCCAGATCACCGACAAACTACAACCGACTGTCTTGGATGTATGTGTCCTGAAATTTCGTCTCCAACCAAAAAAGCCCGTCGTCACTGATGCCATCTTCTGATCCTCATGCAGATCATCGACGACAGCCATCTACATGCAAGCCATGCTGCAATGAGGGCTGAGGGAAACAAACATAAAGAGACTCACTTCCGCGTCACCGTGGTATCCGACTCCTTTCACGGAAAGCCCATCGTAGCTAGACATCGTATGATATACGATCTGCTGTCTGATGAGTTCAAGGTAACTCTATCAATATTATTCAGTTAAAAGACCTCTTTCGTTACGCATATCATTCGGTATAGGTCGGCGGACTTCATGCCCTGTCGCTCAATACCAAGACTCCCAGCGAGTTCAAGCCACCGTCCGAATAGAGCGGCATATAAGCACTTTGTACCGTTATTCAGTGTACCTCCGTCTCATATTACACTATCGCACCTGGTCCGCACCAACAAGTACTTTTCTACTCAAACGCCCCCCCCCCTCTATATGGCAACATGCCATTGTTGTGTCTATATAGATTTATGGTCGTATTCGTCCAAATCTCCTTTCATACATAATGACATGTAGCATGGGTCACTTGGTCACATCAGACCCCTAGGATATTGTAAACGACGTAGTGTTAGTGTTCGTAGTCAGTGAGGGGCTCACCGCTTCCTCCAAGTATAAATAGTGTGTTCGCACGTTCTTATTCTAAGAATAATAAAAAACAAGTAAGTTCTGGGGCACTACTTCATCTGATATATCTAGTTATCATCACAACAGTTAGCAAACAAACAGCACCCATGGAATTGATTTCACTTACGTAGGTCACTTTTTCGCGGCTTTTCACGCCGCCTAGCGAGTCTTTCGACCCACCCCGGGATGTACCACCTTCTATATATTCTATAGCCAGCCGTCTCTCCTCTCCAACCACCTCCACTACCCGTTCCTTCAGTAGCGGTAGCATTCCAATAATCTGGTTGTTAAATAAATAAAAAGAAGATTCGTCCAGTAGTTGGCACCACCCTTCCCCCCATGGGTCAATTGCAGCAAGAGATGTGTATCCCGGTTGCTACTACAGATACCATCTATGAGCATCTCTGTGGCTCTTTCCGTGGTCGTTTTAGCACTATCGGTCATAAACAAAATCAAATCTGAGAACAAAAAATACGGCTTGGGCTGTAAGTTGAATATGAGGTGTTAGCGTTAGAAATAGAAAAAGCAACGAAAAAGTTGCCGGCTTATTGTGTCATTGCGTTGTCCGGACAATCAACAGATGTGGACTCAGACATCTGACTCTGGGAAGCCATTAGGTGAATCCCTGGATAGGGACCTGGACCAGTGGCGGGGGAGGAGGCACTCCCACTAGTCTGTCCATGAGCCACACCATGAGTATCCAGCCTTGCACACCTGCCACCAGAGATATTATTATACATACTTTCTGAGTTACGGAGGTATATGTGAACCGTCAGTCTATAGTCTGCCACAGCTACGGCCCGGGTAAGCCATGATTACCTTTCCGGCCAACAGCTAGTTTTGAATTAGGGCACATTGTTGTTACTGTATATTGCAGGGGATTGACAGGTCACATGGGGTCCCCGTTTATGTACTACATCATTATCTGTTATATTATATATAGTCAGACCAGTATCGTGGACAACGTTGTCAAGTCCAGACACACTTTGCGTTTCCTAACGTTGCTATCGGGTGCTCTATTACCACCTTATGCCTTTGACTCAAGCGGTGGTCACATCAGACCGTAAAGCGCAGATGTGGGACCAATATGTCGGATGATCCCATTCAAACATGTATGCCCCCTGGGTTTGAAATCAAGTTAGTAGAAGTCGAGCTTGTCGCCATGACTCTGATAACTCACTCCAAACATAGCATCCAGCATTTCATTATCTATATACTTTTGTAATGATGTCCCTATTTTACGACAAAAGGAAAGAATCGTAAAATCTGAGTGTAGGTGGTAACGCCTCGAAAGCAAAGTCATACACGTTCCAGTACCGTCATTAGTGCTTTCCTTTTTCTTGACCTAGAAAATCAATGTCGTATGTTCAAGACTCGAGTGACAGCAACATTGGCTTGGACCCACACACCTTGTTATCCAACGAAACAAAATTGAGTTTCGCCTTGGAGACAGGATCCAAAAATGGCGACACAATCGTGAGTGCCACCCATAAATACCAACTCGGATTGACGACGAATCCGATGCCAAACCGTTCTGGATAGTGATTTCCCAAAACTTCCAGAAACCGTCGTGAGATGGAGAGGGGCGGCGATGTTCGCATGGAGACATCTTCGTAATCTATGATGATCACCATTTGCTCTACACCGACTGGCATCATTTTGATGGCTACGAAATGGCAGGGTATTATTAGAAGCCTAGGGATTTGGAGCGCGCTACTAGACATGGGTTGTACCTGTTTCAAGCACAAAAACGGTATGCTTGAGCTGTTGGTCGTAGTCCTTTGTGTTTTCTCGCTTAGGGCACAGATAGACTATGTAGTAGGTCATGATACATCCATCCATCTATTCCTCCATAAAAATGATCTCACAGCGATGATCTTACGTATTGGCCGACCTATAATATCAAAGCCGTTGACATAGATTTTCCCAGTTAACGACTCTGTTTTGACATCGTCGGGAGTTATTTTGTGTGGCTTATAGGACCTCCTCCATTTCAGAGTGGCTTCCAGTCGCTCCGCTACCAGATATTGGAACGATTAGGCCCAGACATTCCTATTCCCTGAAGGACCGGTGCAGCGATACACATACCGGCATGGGAAACCTTCCAATTCGACGCTCGCAGATACCTCAGCCTAGTCGCTCATGAATCGTTTAGTACTGGCAACAATCAGTCCAGGTTGCAGCCACGTATAATGGGTTTACTCACAGACAAGCATCATCACACCATGACTCCTCGTCTTGACGGACGTCTGCGATTTCGGAGTCTGCCGGCGCAGGATCCGTTTTGTCGCCTACTTTCGTGAAGTGGCTTGATATGAGTAACCGACTATGGGGGTAGGGGGTGGATTGATGTTAGATTTTGCAATATCATCTGGAAGCGGAGTGAATAGAATTACAATTCATGGAGCGTTGCCAACTGCTCCGGAGACAACTTCTTCTTTAGATCGGGATCACCAGCAGAAGAGTCCAATCGTTTCAAGATTACGTCCGGACATGACAAGACCGGCAGCTTTGTGGGCACTCCGGGCACAGGCATCGAAGCCATTAGTCGGATCGGTGCCGGTTCCGTCATTTTGGGTGGGTCCGTCCTTATTGAGTGCTGTCCTTGCGTATTGCTATTGGCCTCGGGTGCGTGGATTGCACTGCACTACTGATTGTAGTGGCCGCGATATGCGCATTGTTTTGGTTCGCGCAGCATAGCGTCGGGTCGATCCACATTCGCCACCAACCCGTCGCGATATCGCCAGTTATGACTCGGATGGAAGTTAGGGACAACGCATCGCAATGGATACTAGCATGCAGCTCTAGTCCGTCGTCAACCCCAAGTATCGCTACGGTGCGTGTACCCTTGCACTCTTGCCTGCCGCGGTGTTCGCGACTGTTGCAGTTCCATCTCTGTGTGTAGAGTTTCTACCAGGTTGTAGTCGTAAACACACATAAAGGACATCAAAATTGCATTTACCTTCGCATCAATTCACACACTATCTGAAATGAGAAGTCTGATTATTCATTCCTACAGCGACGCTGCCAGATTCAAGTCGCAATTCTCCAGAGGACAATGCGGTATGTCAAAGTCCTACTGTTATGAGCCATAACATGCTTTCCCCTTGATGACTCTAATTGCGAACTGTTTACGCGCTAAGACCGCCTATATATTATGTAAGAAGTGCATTTGTACTTTCACAATACGTTATATTGTATGAGAGGCGAAGAATAGAAGAGAGACTGCATCTTTATCAAGTCCAAGTTGATCGTAGGTTAGATCCAATCTATAATCAAGTCCAGTATATCGTCAGGATAGATTAGATCGTAACACCTACCAATCAAGATACTCCCTGATTGGCCCTTGTCAAGTGTTGTGAACACGGGCGGTGCGGCGTCTCCGTTCGTCACAACAGCCATATTGCCTCATTGCGCGCGTGATTGCACAGGCCAGGCTGCGTGCGGCGCGTGATTGCACCAAACGTCAAACGTCAAGCGTCAAGCGTCAAGCGTCAGCAAGAGAGCACATGGACAGAAGTCGTGATGAACCAGGCCACGTCGAGCAAAGGAAATAGACAGACAGTCATTCTTATAGAGCTGACGACCCATCAACCGTTGTGGCACTCTTTCCGAAATTGAATCAGAGTCTTTCGCTCAATTTACTGGCGCTTGGCCAAATGAATCTGCTAAATGAAGGCCAATCAAGCGTGCCAAGGCGCTGCCACGCCGGGATGAGTGCGCTTGGTACGTATCCCGTTTCGGCGTCCCTGCTTCTTGACACCCATACCAACATCACATTATTCATATCATTCAATACACATACAACAATGAACAACACATCCTCTGCCCCGTCAAGGTAAAACATCATCCGTGGCTGCCTGTCCGCTCTCGGAATAATACTTACGGATTGTCTGTGTTCATTATAGGAAACAATCGATTGAGCTCTACATCCCCCGACACAGACGTATGCTGCAACAGGGGGAGTACAAACCGGCGAGTGCTGGGCCCACCGAAACGCTGCAGCAAGAGCCACTGGTGACAAACCACCCTAAAGTTCATGTAAACCCTGTTGTTCAGCAATTCTTTGAAAGTGTGTTGGTGTATACATCTACAAACTGACTTTGAGCAAATAGTTATGGGACCTGCCGTCTCCCGCTACGGCTACCAAGAAGTCTCCCACAAGTGCCGGTATCGTACGGGGAAACTTCGCAGAGCCAAGGCGGCAGATGTCCAAGACCTATCCCGTCAGGCAATCTTTCCGATCAACTGCCATGCCACTCTCAGAAACAGCAGCAGGGTTCCACCCACCTGGTCCATCCCCACTGAACTCGCACGAGGTGCCCGACTATATAGTCAAAAGTAGGAGACCCAAGAGACACGCCTGGGAAAAGGACGACAGTGTGGGTAACATGGACCACTTGGGTGGAGATCTTGCCGTGGCCGGTGATGCGGAAGAGTTGTCGTCAACGAGAGGGTCTTTTGGTGAATATAGGTCACTGGAAGGTATGAGTTTGATATACAAGGCACGTTCTTCGTGGATTTCCAGCTGGATTGACATGTTATAAATTTTTGTCATAGTTGGGAAAGCCCTGGAATTGCAGGGCCTCCCAGATTCTTGGAATACAAGTCACCTCCTCCAAGCTCTGCGTAAATGGAAGGAGAACATTTACGTAACTTGGAGATATCCCGACCGGGCGTTGGTTGCCTTTGATCATCCTACCGACGCCCAAACAGCCAAAGCGAACCTTGCCACGGATCCGAGGTTCAAGACAAAAGAATATACCGGTGAAGTTCTGTGCTGGGCCGATGACGATTCGTGGCAGGACTAATAATAACGGAATTGTATTCAGGTCATGGTGTAATATTTACATAAGATTACGGTTAATTAGAAGAACGCAGAGATGTTGATCTAGAGGCATCGGATTATGTGGAACAGCTGAATTTGTGGCAATCTCAGTTTCACGATGCTTGAATGGAAGCACAAGAACGACAAGCTTACTATGCCAACCAAAATCGAGAAGAAGTGACGTACCCTTCGGGTCGGCTGTCAAACTTGAGGCACAAGAGTCACTTCATCTTCCTTCAAGATTGAAAACTCCTGATACCAGGGTGACATCACCCTTCAGATATGTACGTGGTGTTGACATCAGATGGGAATATGGGTGTATAGATGTATAGACGGGATGTATATATGAGGGATATTAGTTGTTTGTTGGGTCCTTGTAATGATGGATGGAGGGATGTTTGTATTGAAGATGCATCGATCATATAAACTCTTGATACTAGGCTGGCATCACCCTTGAGTCTTCAGCCACATATCACAGGCCCTTCAGAGTGGTGAAACGGATCGGAGAATCTGCCTACCAGTTAGATCTTCCTGATAACAAAACTCTGCGGTGTTCTATCGACCTGGTGGCCCAAGGGAGTATATGATTCTCGTTCCAAAAGGGAATGGATTCAGATTCCAGACTGAATGATGCGTCAACTGAAGATTCGCTCTTAGTCGACGCTTTGTGCGTCCATCGTGTTCATAGTTCGCTCTTAGTGAGTGGTTACGCACTTATGAGTGTCGTTGCACATGGTCTACTTTTATAATAAGCCTTATATAAATAAATTTCTTCCTGAATCTATGACAATCCGGATCGTTGTCGGCAACGATTTCTCCGTCATTCTGCAATTACTGTCACAAAATTTCTTCAAATTCGCAGCAACGAATAATAACCATGGATAGAAAGGTACAACCATAGTGATATCGCGCAGGTCTGTAACCGCCACAATTGTCTAGGCTTGCCAAGTACGACGGTTCCCTGTATGACATTCCGCCAAACTTTTACAAATATGCAAAAATGCAAACAACCGCATCCACCATCCAAACCATCAATCAATTCATTATTTAACTGACCATTTTTGCACGACGCTACGAATCCCTCTAGCACCTTGAGTACCCAACACGAGGAGGCCGTCTTGCAAACGTACCACAAGAGCTTGCCGGTTCCCATTCCGTTTGACTTTTGTAGATTTGAAAGTAGAATGCAGAGTCACAGGTCCTGCTGATGCCGGCTGATTTGCAACACCTGCTACCGTTGTACGGACGCCGTCACCAGGTGAGTCTGCTTGCATCCAACTACAGCATGTGCGTAAATGAACCACACCACACTTCACACGCAAAGCTGCCAAAATCATACATATACTGATCAAGACCCAAGGCCCTCCTCACAAAGTTCTTCTGTTCAAATGCTATAGCTTCCTGTGTATCATATGTAAGCTCCTTCTTCTTTGACACAGTCTTGGCTTCTTCTACTGATACCTGAACACCTTCCTGTGGAAATCCGCTCACGGCATCTATACCAGCACGACGTCGCTCGCGTTCATTGGTCTCACTTTGTCTCTCTTCTTCTGCGGCCACAGCTAAAACACGCTGTGGTTTATCTACGACTATTGTCTGCAAAAAGAATGTATCCCCCTCTGAATAATGACGAGGGAAATGGTACTGATTTGAAGCACGATGCTTAGCTATCACGACCATGGATTCTATTAGCTCTCTGATGCGACTTTCTGTAGCGAGCCCGAGCCAGGCGATGTAATCTTCATCTACTTTTGCCACCCTGTTTTTCGCAGCTACCATAATTATGTACACTTGAAATTCCGGTTCGACGGCTACGAGAAAACATGAGCGCTTACCAAGTGGCTGGACTTCGCCTCGCAGTGCTTCAGCACCCATGAACCCTTGATGTCGAATACGGTCTTCACCGGGACGTGGATGGCCTGGTCCAGAGCCTTCAGATAACACCATATCGGATCGTAAACGTTGCTCCTCTTCCTAT
Source organism: Synchytrium endobioticum (assembly GCA_006535955.1). Classification (NCBI taxonomy): domain Eukaryota; kingdom Fungi; phylum Chytridiomycota; class Chytridiomycetes; order Synchytriales; family Synchytriaceae; genus Synchytrium; species Synchytrium endobioticum. The sequence goes on along the minus strand of QEAN01000001.1, from coordinate 95,463 downwards.
TATATGACAGGTTCATTTCAGTATCAGCTCAGAGTTGCCTAGATCTCATATCAATAATACGACCACAGCCCACCTCTTCTTCAATACCAGCAGCATGAGTCGCATCAAGTTCCTGCTCCAATTGAGGTTTTGACTTGTCCGCAGCGGCGGCATCAAGGGCACGTTTCCCTTGCTGCCTCTCTTTCGTCGAATTGTTTGTGACGGGGTTGACAGGAGTAGGTGTAGCTGCTCTTTTTCGTTTGTTGCGCCTCGGCTCATCCTCCTACGAGAACAGAAAGAAACTGAATGCTTTTAACAATTGACAACTACCTCATGTACAGATCAAACGACGTACTTCCTCTTCAATATCAACATCAGTGGCATTCGACGCTGACTCGCTACCATCGGCCCCTAAATCTGGCTGCAAGGTTGGATGATTTGTCGCCGGAGAGTCTGCAGAAGCTTGTGAGTCAGTCTTGGTAGTGCGCCTGCCCCTTGATCGCGTGACTCTTTGGGTGGGGGTAGATACAGGTGCAGTTTTCTTCAAGATTGAAGGAGGGTCTGGTGGACGTGGTTTGATATTCTGCACTTGTGTATGTCTTTCTGTTTGTGATATTTGTGTGGCTGCAACCTTTGCATCATTCTGGATAGTGAATTGCATAAAAGCAGTTCAAGTCAAACTATAAAGTATACGGGTTGAAATAAAACAAGGTTACCTCACGTATGTACGCAGCACCCATTTGTACAAATGCAGCCCCTGTAATTTGTCCGGCCTAGAATGAAATTTGAGTACGCATCAACTGGCGGGAATAGCGCCAATGCCAACCTACCCTCATTTGTTTTGCAAGCTCAAGGACCTGAGATCGCATTTCAGGAGGTAACCTCGCAATACCCTGTTGGAATTCCTCTGGTGACGTAATTGGCAAGACAGCGGGATTACCACCAGTCGATATTGAAGTGTTGGAGGTCGCATAAGTGGCTTTTGACTGCAGTGATGAGGAGGAGGATGGTGTGGATATAAATGATTGGTGACCTGAAATTGTACTATGTTCATGTTCCTGTAAATGAGGCTTTAACGGCTGGCTTTGCGCATTCGCCTCTGGGTCACTTGCACTCTAGTTTTGAATGCTCAGTCGGAAAAGTAGCTTTTGAGCAAAGAGCGATCAAACGCACAGAGGTGGCACTTTGAGCAGAAGGCGATGAATCAATTGCATATTGCAATGAGTAATGTTGTGCTGAAGATGACGTTGACGACACAGGTGGATGATGACGAGCTATGATACGTTGTGATGTCCGTTTTTGGGTTGGAGCTTCCTCTTGCTGATTGAATCCAAATGGATCATCTTCACTACCGAGGGTGACAGAAGAAGCACTGTACTGCTTGTATGTATCCGGGTCCTCGGGATTCATGGTGTCTTCTACTTGCGTTTGAATTACGATGTATGCACACACATGCGTGTCCAGCGGACGAGATACTACTTTCCGCCCCCAATCTGGGACTTGCTATCTGATCTTGCGAGGCGAGAGTGTCGATTGCTCCCTCGAGCTGATCAAACTTGGGGTTACGTCAGTCCCAAATGAAGCTGCCACAAGAGATGAGAGGCATTGCTGTAAATACATGATGCAATGATGCAGAGTACAGTATAGGAGCAGACGTGTCGCCTCATCTCACACGAGGCCACAATGCCAAGCTCAAATGCCATCAGGTCCAAGCATACTATTCAGGCCCGAAAACTATCCGTCGGCAGCCGATCGGTTCAATTCGGTCGAGCGTGAGATTCACAGATATCACTATGATCGCTGAACGGCTGCACAGACTTCAACAACGGCCCTCACACTATCAACTCTATTTCGCGTCCAATTCATAAAAGTATTTCAGTTGCATGTCGAATTGCGTCCTTAGTAGTGATCAACGGAAATTCCAATGACCCCGTCCCAGGAACTATCGGAAACTAGCTCCAGAAGAGCGGAGGGTGACTGAAAATTGAAGACCGTATCCGGATCAGATGGCATGTAGCGCGAGGGTAACGAAGAGAGGCCAAGGGGTAGACCCCTCGGGAGCTACCTTAAAACCCCTCGGACACCAATGGAGCCGAATAGCATGATATAGCAGGTGGTATGCTTCCTCTCTTCGTGTTTGCTATCTCCGGAGATTGTAAACAGTTGAAAGAAGAAAATCGACATGAACTCAAGAAGGGGATCACGAACCCCATTACCACGACAGAACGATGATAATCCAGGTTTGAGGAAGCAAAGAGCTATAATCGAATCTTTCCTCATATTCCAGGAAGTCGGTCCGGCTATTTTGGATAAAATGGCACGAAGCGCTCAGAGCTGCACTTTTACAGATACTGAAGAGTTGATCACTGAAGGTAGCTTAGCAGATGCTTCAATCTACTTCATTGTCAAGGGAAACTGTCAAGTGACATCTGATGTGAACGGAATTGAACTGCAATTGCCACCTATTGGTGTTGGCGAACACTTTCCTCATATACCCCAATTTCGTGGCGCTGAAACAGAAACATCACCAGTTAAAGTGACTGCGGTTGATGATGTCGAATGCCTAGCCTTCCGCATGGTTGTTTGCTCCTCAACTGCATTCAATTGCCTCAAAAGAGACGACTCACTCGCAACCACATTAGGGCGAATTCATGGAAATATGTGGGGCAGAGGTAATAAAACGCCTCATTGATATTCAAAACGAGCGACGAGACCTCATCATTCTCATGAAAGAACGATTTGAGAGCATAGCTCATAGTCATCGAAGATCATCTTGTTTTCGCTCCAGACGAAAAGGATCAGACACTAAGATTACCGAAGATATCAGCCATATCTCACTAGACACATAGAACAATAAGTGCTAGTGTTCCTTGAGGGTTGATCTAATAGATTGCGCCCTTGCCATGGTGTTAGTTTGACTTGCTCAAATATAACTGGCTCGACACGATCTTGATGTGGCTTCATGTAATTTCCAGTACAATCCAGAGGAATGTCGGCCAGGCTATATTGAAAGTGTGGATTCTTGAGGTCCCGATTGACCCGTTCCCGCAGTATGATATGATCGCTGTACAGCTTCAGTTTGATTTGGACACGACCACTTCCATCACTCGCTTCCGTCCATTGAGATGCTTCACGATGCTCCAGCGGTCCTCGTGGCCTGTGCGCGTCCTTCTCGCTCGCGCCCTATCATCGACATAATGATCAAGCAAAATACACGACAACTATCGCTCGTCGATCGCCCGTTGCTGATGACCACTGACCCAAAAAGCAGTAGTAGCCATGTTTAGTGAACCAGGTCCGAGGAGGTATACACCTGCAATATCATCATCCAATTCCACTACTAATAGTATCAATACAGCATCTACCAAAGAACGACTAGTAACCGAAGAAATCCAATTATTACGATTATCATCCCAACGACGCCTAGAATTAGCATGGGATACCATATTCGCAAAATATGCCTACGATTTCACCAATGAAGCCGACGAGATCGACATAGCAGATGGCTCTCTCGTAGTAGATAAGGGCCATATCTCCGGCTTAGGGAAAAAGGCATCATTCGGATTGGCATTCTACGATGATGGTGACGACACATTAGATGACGATGAAGATGACGAAGATGTATATGGCGACGGTCTGGAGTCACTGAATATCATGGATATCAAGAAGAATGCTTGCTTGAGCCATTTCCTTCTGAACGACTCCGACGAGGATGGTGGTCATGATAATCTAAAACCGAATTCAAACCGCCCAGATTCCAAGGGAACGGACCAGGGTGATACCACGTATGGCGATGATAACGATGAAGAAGAAGATTGTTCTGACGATTCTAGTAGTATTAGTGATGAAAGCGACGATGACGAAACTGATGTGATAAGTGAGGACATCTGCCCCACACCTACACCACACCATAACCTGAGAATGCAGCAGCATCCTCATAATTATGTTTCACATAGTACCGTAGATGTTGGTAAGCCGAAACTCATAGATGATGCCATGGATGTTGACTATGACGGAGATTTTGAACAACTTTCAACACCAATGAAGAAAACCGACTCGCCGAGTAGAGCGCTGCACCGGCCACCTGTAGTGATACAGCCGACGCCCGCTTGCTATGATGAGAATGAATTTGAAAATCTGTATTCTCTACCCAGTCCAGTCGTTTACATACCCACTAGAACCTTTGTAAGTACACCGTTTCATAGAACAAATCCAACTAGATTATTCGATAAAGAAAACATTTTAAATGAATCATTGGCAAAGTCGAGTATCTTTATAGATGATACTAGTACCAGCATGAAGAATGAGATAGACGTTAGTTCACCAGCCCTACGTAAAAAAGAAGATTTGAAGGTAGCCATAGCCAAACTGGGGGTAGCAACAAGCCTACAACGAGACATGTACGTTGTACCATATTCCGTACCACGAACGGTTTATACCACGCCAGGTCACAACAACAGGTCAGTTCCTACAAGTCTAAGCACAGGAAAAATCCGTCATAACAGAATGATGGCCGAACGTGCGAATTTGGAAGAAACGGTGCATGTCGTAGTCAAGGAGGCGGAGGCAAAGATCAAAATGAAAGATGCTCGTAATAGAATGAAGAGCAGGAACAGCAAGTCAACGCAGGCCGGTCTGACTGCTGCCAACTTATTATCCAGACGAGTGGTGGACCAAGTGTTGAGGAAACGGCATGCTGGATATGGTGGTGGCATAGCAAAGAAGCAGTCGATGAATATCATAAAGTCATCACAACCTCGGACAATGGCAATGAAGGTAGACAAGCCGGCACTTGCGAAACAGCAATCGGCCATAGATCAACCTTTGTTCAAGATAAATGCGCAAGTACCCGAACAACCATCCAGACAGAAAGTAATAATCCGAAGCAGGAGTGGTTTGGGTAAGGCTGCCCAAAGGAATGGATTCAGAGAATCGATAATAAAGTTTGGAGGGCCCGTAATCAACACTCGGTCACAAGCCGCCCTGGAAGAAAATGGTACGTAATTGCTTCAGAGAACGTTATTGTCGAAAGCGATTTGGTGGCACTGAGATTCCGAATCAACATTTGAAATTAGATCCATCTAATGGATGTCTAGGTCCTGGAAAGTGCACGAGCCCGTTCTGTTTCAAATGCGTGACGTGATCATTTGTGACGGTTGTTGTAAACGTGACGTCATCTTTTTTGAGAATATGTAAATAGTGGTGTTTGTCCGCCTCCAACACGTGTACATACTGTATCTTGAGTACGCCAATAATGGGATCGTGATACCACTAATCGTGTCGATCATCTCTCATCAACGGACTAGAGCCTTGAGATATCTACAAGCTACAACGAAAACAGTGTCTACCTCCTTGGCACAAAAGGCAGCACCGATTTGACCTCATTATCAGCAAAATAAGCTCGACCATTTTCTACCTGCACTCTCACAAACATGAGTGACGATTTCAGTGCAAAACCATAGGTCCTGTTGGCTTGGGAGGCGATGGCTGTGCAGGATTTGATTCCGTACTAGTCGTCTCGTTCCCATGATCTGTACCCGAGTCTTTTGCGGTTTTCTTATCCTCGGATTTCGATATATTGGCTTACTTGGGAAAAGGCGCAGGCGGATCCAACGGCGTGCAGAAGCTAACGTATCGCCATGGTACAGAGGAACATCAGCGCCTATGAGTGCATATAACAAGATGTATTTGTTTGTCTCCCATGGTCGTGACGAACGGAAAGGATCTGTTACTGTTACGATGAAGTCGGGGTAGTGGGCGGGATCTGTAACCGCGTGGATTCATCAAGCGAGTGCTCTCGAGCATGCCTGCGATTGACGGCGATTCACCGTGATTGACTGGGACGGTTCGCGCAAATGATGAAAGTGGACTCATTGGACAAGTGCAGGATTCCATGATATCTAGAGAAGAGAGGAGGATCTCGTGGTTATCCATGATACAGGGAATGCTATCCAGCCGTGTCGCAGTGGCCTGGGCCTCGCGACAAATGCGGCCACTACACATGGTTTGATTGTTTGTTTGCCAGACCTGCCCCATAAAAGGGGATCTTGTCCCTCACACCCTTCCCTACACAAGAACCGAACACAATCAACTTAACGTCGACAACTAGTTACTGTCCCCCCCACTCAAGACCAGGTAAGGTGGCTTCTCCCATGGACGTGGATAACGGGGGATGAGGGAGAAAGTGGCTGTTCCCGCCAACAGCAATGGGTACGTTCTGTGTCGCTTTCACTACTCACCAAGCAACTTGTCGTGCTCACAATTACATTCCATCAATGTATGTACGCCTTGCCATTCCAAGATCGAGTACCGCCAAGTAATACGGTAAGTCTCTGCTCTATTCATCTAGTGCCACACCGCTTTGTACTTACAATTACATTCCATCAATCTGTGTACCCCTTGGCAATTCGACTATACCAAGTGACATCTGCCAGATTGCTCTCTCGCCCACCTCTGGTTGCTCGCCCAAAGCATAACCTACCCCGTTTGCGCACTATATATATATAGTGTCTCCAAATGCCGGTTCATCATAGTCATCCCATTTGTATTCGCGCACCCTATCATGTGTAGAATCTACATAGATCACGCATAGCCTTGTGCAGAAATGCCTCGATCGTCATCGTGATGGCGAGATGTACGGTCGCATAATCAAAAACCGTATTCAAACCGCCAAGACTACAAGGGGACGGACCAGAGCGAGACCACGTACGACGATAACGATGAAGAACGAGATTGTTCTGACGATCCTAGTAGTATTAGTGCTGAAAGCGACGATGACGAAACCGATGTGATAAGTGGGGACATCTGCCCCACACCAATACCACACCGTACCCTGAGTACCCGTACTCATTACTATGAGTCGCATGTAGATGTAGATGAGCCGAAACTCCGTATTATAACTATTTCAAAGCCAAAGCTTGCAGGTTAATAGTGATTCTGTTTTTGCCCTGCGCATTGTCGGATATTGCATGTAACGGATGGCAAGAGAAATATGTATAACATATAACCGAGTTTCCAAAAGATGCCATATATGTTGGCTACGTGTTATGAAAAATCATGCTTCATGTAAATCAACCCACCGAAATGGAATTTTTTATGTACAATGCTGCTTGCTGTCTCACCCATTGTCCAAAGTTCTCTACCACTAAATACAAAAAAAGAACACAAAAAAACGAGTCAAGAGACTACCAGGACTTTTTCTGTCTGTCTTTTTGTTTTCGAGTTTTTTCCTCCGAAAATATCATCCGTGTTTTCATAGTTTACGATGATGGTGTATGATTACGGCTTTTATTACTATAACTGATCCACGGCCATCACACCTCTACAACACGTTGAGTAAATCCATGTCAAGCTTTTGTCGTCAAATGCAAGGTGTGCATACATTGTGCAGGAAATGCCAACATATACAAACAGAGCAGAAGTAGGATGCAGACAACAATTAAACACAACACCATCACACGCACCGCTCTGCAAAGCAAGACCCGATTCCAAAATGTGTGTCAACCTCTGGCACTGTAATTGTTCATTCCGCCATAGTAGGGGTCCGCAGCGGTGTATCCATTGTAATACTGCTGTGCCGGTGGATATGTCCGCCCTTGGGATTGTGACAGATAATAATCCATCCTAGATGTATGTCATGGCCGATTAGCCCAACATGCAAATTGTGAAAAAAAAGCCAACATGGAGGCCACCTTGCAGGTGGAGCAGTTCTATTATCCACACCATTTGGGAATGAAGAACTCTTGCCCACTTGCGCAGGGGGAGGAGTGAGGGCAGTGCGAGCAACTGCATGTCCAGCCGAGGGTGGTGGTGGTGTTGATTGTTTCAAAGAGCGAGCGAGATTGTGACTAGTATCACCAGCAGGTGGTGGTGTCGTGGCTCCATATAATCTAGCATTGCTTGCATTAATGGAAATTGATGATGATGATGATGATGATGACGATGACGAAACATTAGTGTTGAATGACGGAACAGGTATTGATGCCGGTGGCATGACCGGTACAGGCTGTCTTACCAACGGCGGTCTGTTGTAAGCAGAGGCAGCAACGTTGGAGTGAAACCCAGCATCATTGGAATAGGATGTGATTACGGGATATGACATTGAAGAAGATACCGACACGCTTGCTGAATATTGAGGCATGATTGGCTGATATGAAGGTCGAGGTGGTATTGCTATTATTGGCGGGGGTATTGACGCTAACGTAGCAGCAACGCCGTCAAATTGCAAACAAGTGAAGGGCCTAGGGAACATAACCGGAGATGTGTGAACTGACGTTGCTGGTGAAATCAAAGCAGGCATCATCAATGGCGAGGACGATGACGGTAGGTGATGCATCCTATTACTTGAGACCGTATTGCCAGATGCCCCTGCTTTCAACGCCGCCGGGGCCACATTCGAAGAAGTGGATGCAGCCATAGAAGTGGATGCCAATGGACTATTGACTGTAGCTGGCGACAAAGTTGAAGTGGATGGATGCAACGTATGCGGCGATGGCGCTACTACCGGAACGGTTGTACTTGGAGACGGAATTGTTATATTTGGAGATGGTGCGGGTGTTCTGGAAACGGGCATTGGAGGTGATTTTGGCTTGAAATTTTGTTCCACATCCTCAACCTTCGCCTTTTTTGGAGGAGAACTTGCAGTCTTTGTGGACAGAGGTATCTCCTCATCAGACAACCGCCGCTTCCTGACTGATTCCACAGAACTTCCAATAGATGCGACATCCGCAGTGTTCATTCCCGACTTATTTGTACGATTGGACGTCTCTGGGGCTTGAGGCAGCGGGGCAGTTTCCAACTTGGGTCGGCTCGTTGGGACAGGAGACTCTTCAGACGCCTTTCTCTTTTTTCCAACAGACTCGACTTGTGTGGGCTCTTCCCTTTGAGCAAAATCCTTCATGGC
>QEAN01000001.1:18039-80446 GCA_006535955.1 Synchytrium endobioticum | reverse complement strand
CTTCTCTAGATATCATGGAATCCTGCACTTGTCCAATGAGTCCACTTTCATCATTTGCGCGAACCGTCCCAGTCAATCACGGTGAATCGCCGTCAATCGCAGGCATGCTCGAGAGCACTCGCTTGATGAATCCACGCGGTTACAGATCCCGCCCACTACCCCGACTTCATCGTAACAGTAACAGATCCTTTCCGTTCGTCACGACCATGGGAGACAAACAAATACATCTTGTTATATGCACTCATACTGTTTGTTCCTGTCATCGCCTTCATCGTCATATTGACTGTCATTCCCATTTCAATCTTCATTGTTACATTAGTATACATTAGTATCAGAATCAGACTCAGAATCACACCGTATACCTCTCTCGAACCTCCTCCCAAATATCCCTTACTCTTACACTAGCACCCAATTTCGCGCATAGTAACCACGCGCCACTCAATTTCCGATGCAAAGAATACGTTTCGTCAGGCGGCGGTGTCAGTCGTTCACGCAACATGGTAGGAATGAATGATCGGACACGGTTCGTCAAATCGGTGTTTGCGAAATTGAATGGCGATGGCGACGTGGATAAAAACGGTGTGGCTAGCGCCATGACGGAGGATACATGGGCCATCGTCATCGCCTGATACGGTCATTGCGTGATTAATGGATCATGGTTCATTATGTTGACAACTCACTTGGGATTCTAAGCCAGTCAGGAATCCCAATTCTCTCGACCAATGTACTACTCCATCTCGATCCCCTTGCGCCGCGGCGCTCAAGACATGCATGTACTTGTCTGTAAACTCTTTGGAGAATTCGCGTGCAGATCCAAAATCAATCAAGTATATCCGGTCCTCCTTGTCATTGTACAAGAAGTTGGACCAGTTTGGATCCGTCTGCATGAATCGGAATGCGAATAGCTCTCTAAGACACAGCCGGAGAAGTCTCTCGCCGATCTAGCAATGATGAAACGTGAGTGAGCAAGCACCGCGGTTTGTATTGGAGAAGACAAGCTCACCCGATCACGGACACCTTGCGACAACTTTCCAGTCTCACCGATAGGAACTCCCTCCACAAACTCGGTCGTCAAAACCTGACTGGTTGTCAAGTCGTCCATGACTTTCGGCACAGAATACCCTTTATCACCAATCAGCAAGTTTCTCATCCGCGTTGAATTCGCGGCTTCTCGTTGATAATCGCATTCCCAACCCAGTTCTATTCTAGCTACTCGAATGGTGTTATCCAGATACAATCCTTTCGGTAGCAGTCCGCCTAGGAGGACTAGTGAGCGCAGCGTGGCGAGGTCAGAGTTGATGGATCTGGCGACACCAGGATATTGGACTTTGACTGCGACGGGGGTTCCGGATGGGAGGATTGCACGATGGACTTGTCCTATTGATGCAGCTGCGATTGGGATTCTGTCGAAATGCGAGAATTTGGACAACCAGTTCTCTCCCAGCTCTCGCTTCATCACCGTCTACGTATAGCGGGGGTGAAGGAGTGCCCAAGTAAGGTGCAGATAGGATCACGCGCACCTCTAACTGTGAATCAGGCATATAGTTGGCACTATTTTGAACACTTTGCATAAGCGCTTCTACCTCCGCAGGCATCATTTTGTTGTCTGGGTGTGGAGAGATTTTTAGCAATGATTCCCGACACCCACGCTCTGCCCTGAGCCTACCTTGTATACTCAACATCTGGCCCAACTTTAGCGCCGCTCCACGCATTCTGGATAGTCCAGCTACGATACGTTCCACATTCTCTGCACTGAGAACCAGACTGCCGCCTGGAAGGCAACGCAGGCTTGTTAAATCAAGAATGCATCATGGGGACGCTGTGCATACCAGCTGATGTTGAGGCTCCCACGGCCCGTTTCATGGCTTCAGAGACCATTCCCAATCCTACTCCAGCTGCGATGCCTACAGTCGCGCATACAATGAGACTGTTGGTAATGGATAGCCACAATCCGCAACGACGCACCGCTGTAGTTGAACAACCTCTCAATTCGTGAGGAAGGTACTCTTGACTGCTTCATGGGAGCTTTCTATAGCGTGTTGTCAGTCAAAGAGCAAGTAGTACGCCTGAAGGTATGACGCACCAGTAGCGTCGCCACTTGGGCATCAGTACAGATTGTGTCGTCGACAGCGGCGACAGGCGTTAGGGACGCTTTCAATAGACTTCCACGCAATTGCAGCTTTGGTGGGGTAGTTGTGGTTGGGTTTGACATTATGTTTGGTCCATCCACGCTGTGCGTGCTAATCGATCGCGGAGCCAGGTCTCGAACAGCGCTTGTTCCGTCGGATATGTCCGCATTTACATTCTCAGTACCAGTGGTTGGCAGTGGCGGGGGCGGTACAGGTTGCACAGGCTGGTTGGCGAGCGCGTCTATAGATGGTGGAGTGTGGCCAGGCGCATGGAGGACAGCACGATACAGGCCCGCGACAGCTTTGGGTATGCTGGAAGTGCGTGCATAGTTGGTCATGCGGACGACGGACTGGGCAGCGACATGGTTGATGACCATCCGGGACGCCAGCATCATGACGAGCACATCTCCCGCTCGCTTGGATTGGTGGGCCATGGACGATGTGACACGCACCAGAGACGCCTAGAGCGGTGCCTACGTGTGTATGGTGATGAGAATGGAGGAGGATGTGACAGTACTGTCGTGTGCGCAAATAAAATACCCTTGGACCTACCAGTGGTAGTTGATCTTGTCAGAATCGGTGGCCGGCCCTTCTAGACGACAACTGGTAGACACTAGTCGCTCAGAATGAGTGTTCTCCGTTGCTGCACTGCATCAAAGGCAACGTGGTACACCGTGACTGTAATAGCAAGTAGAAGCTGGCCAACCAGGATGCATTCTCCGTACACCGTAAGCAGTCCTCCCTGCGATGTCCTCGATATATCCCTCGACGTAGTGCTTGCATATAGTGGGAAGATTGAGAAATAATCGAAAAAATGGAGAAGGAAATCCAGATCCCGTCCACAGACCTCGCGACTTTGCTGCCGAAACTGGTCCTACCCAGAGAATATGTCGGTTTGACCGGGTCTCTTGTGTGGGATTGTTTGTAATCCATATATCTTGATCTCCGAGTCGCGAATATATATATTTAGATTTCGCAATCTGTTTCTATTTTCTTTGCATAATGTGCTGTTGGTTTGCGCTATGAGCTAGATAGGTTGGCTCACTCCTTGTATAGATCTCTGATAGAGTACTTTTATGTTTCTACAATACATGGAATGAAATGAGAAGCGCAGCGGAGCGAGGGTTGCTCAGCACAGCTGGCCTCTGCATCTCAACATCTGCCTTCGCTATGAACACTGTGGACTGAAACGTACTATAGATACTATCAATAATACTACCACAGGTAAATGTTTATACCATGGGAAAATATCCATGATACTGAGGAACCGTCTTGTCACATTTTTATATTGAGAACATTCGAGTTCGTAACGAAAGGTCGTCTGGTTGGCCTCTTCAACCGAGACGCATGATGATTGGTATGACCCCACGTTTTGAGGGAGTTTTAGGCCTTTTGGAGCAGAGTAGATTGTCACATCCTGGACACATAGGAGGTTGGACAGAGCTGTCATGATAGGGGGGTGCACTAGTGACTCCTATATATGCGATTTTTGTAACTAATTTCAGAAACGCTGCGGCGAATTTCAAACACTGCTAGGTTCAGCTCCCAAGTGGGACTATGCTACCATTTTCTCCAAGGTCTTCGTCTGGAAATCAGGCACAGCTAGACGGCAAATACCCGTTACCCGACATCATTGCGAAACTTCTCGAGTTGATAATTCCAGTAGATAACGGCATTCCGGCTCGATCCCAGGGACGCAATTCACCTTGACTCCCAGCCCTGCCCACAACTAATGACGTCTTCAGCAGCCCGCAGCGTCATAATAAGTGACGACGCCATTCCGGCTTCTTCAAGCCAGCTACAACTGGAAGTAGAACTGGCCCGCCTTGACCTGGAGAAACGCGAAATCACAACCCAGGCAAGGCTGCAAGAGTACACTAGACGAATCAGGGCATTAGAGTCTAAGCTGTATGACTCGAACGACGAAAATACAGTGAGTATTTTATTCTAGCGATTTCGTGCACTGATTGGGATGTGTGGTGTAACATTAATCGCGATAGCTGCTCAAGAAGCAGTTGATGGAAAGGGACAAGAAGCTTCAAGAGCTTGCAGCTGTGGACGATACTATCTCCAAGACGTCATGCCGAGATCTGTCCATCCACGAGTGAGCGGATGTTTCAGATGTGAGTTGCACTTGTACCAACAGATGAACATACCTTCTGCGCTAGAGCACGACTGAATAGTACCATACTGTCAGAGAATTCAGCACTGAGGAAGAGACTTGATGGTGTATTGCACCTTGTTTCGGAAGTATTCCAGATTTTACATCCGGACGACCCAGAACTGGTGTCTGCTTGGTCTCGATATGCGAAATCCACTGATGACGAACCAGGTATTCTTCTTGGCCATTCCAGGTAAATGTGGACAGCTCGATAGACATACGCTTGATAGGTTCCGTTGCCAGGTTGATGAATGTAGCAAGCACAAGGCAGCATACACTCGCGGAGCGATCCTTACAGTCACACTCGGTACAAACGGACAATGAAGTGGTATCTCCCAACGCCGCGGTCATAACGCTTGAAGTAGGTTTTGGCATGTGCACGTGACGTGACGTGTGTGCCACAGTCTGCACATACTGCGCATCACAAAAAAATGTGACCGAGAAATCTAAAACCTTTGTTCCGACGCAGGCGACACTGGAGTCAGAGAGAACGGCGCACAGTTTTGAGATCCAAGCACATCGGAAAACAAAACGAAGGCTCAAAGACGCGGAGCAACGACAATCAGAGTTGACGAAACGGCTGGAAACCATTCTCGACGGACCGCAGCTACGCGGACGGATTAAACCAGATGGAAATGAATCTCTCGTGGATGCCCGCTCTCAGGCCGTGTTGTGCCGTGTCTGGGATCTGAAGAAGAAGCTTGTGAGTATTTCTGGAAATGCGGGCATTACAAAGGCGCTCAACTCAGTCTTATTAGGATGTATGTATCTCTGAGCTAGACGAGACACAGCAGGCCCTCAAAGAGTCAGAGGAGGCTCATTGTATTGTTGTGGACTTGCACGAGAAGCATATCAACCATCTGAGAAGTGCTATTGAGAAGGTACGCAGCAACATTCCTTCCCTTGATCCTTCCCACGTTTCTGAGCTCCTCATACTTAGGTTACCGGCCAGCCCATGGCTGCAGATAAAACGTACCGAGCCTTCTCCAGCATTGCGTCGAGAGCCGACATACTAGATGCCGAAGCCAACTTTTACCATGATCAGATTGATTCTCAGCTCGGAATGTTGAGACAGGAAATCGCATGCTTGAAAAAGTGCGCATCGTGAACCAGCGGCAGTACCCGACTGGCCTCTGATGTGCATTTCAAATCCCCGTTGTAGTGAGAAAGACAGTCTGGAGTTGCAACTCCGGCTTACGAGAGAATCGATGCACGACGACGACGAGTTCTGCAAACTGTAAGGCGAGATGTTGTATCGAAGTTGTCACTGGTTGTCGTTTTGCTCATTGTTTGGCTTTGCTTAGGTTGACAAAGTCGGCAATGGCTGCAGAAGAGCTGAAGAAATCAAGAGAGGACGCAACGCAACGAAGCCATACCATCTCTCTATTGCATGATCGCATTGTACATCTGGTGAGTGACCGGCCGGTACGACTGACGCTGCGACTCATCGGCTTCTCGCCCAGAACCATGAAGTTGACATCTACAAGAATGAACTAAACACGATGAGGGAGTCGATGAAGCGATGCAAATCGGATCTTGGTCGGAAGGTGTGAAAATCGAGTTGGCTTGCACCAAGGAAAAGGACGAAACAGTAGTACAAGATGACATATCGGCAACTTCACGTGCAGGACACTTTGATAAAGGAAGTGACTAGAACAAGATCAGAAGTAGACGATGCAAGACAAGCAACCGAAACAAGATGCAAAGGACTGGCGTACGTCTCTGCGCATAAAGACACGGCGATGTGCTTTCACGTCGGCTCATGCGTCGGCCCAATCAATAGCTCGTCAGTTGCCAGATTAGAACGGGAATGTCGAGACCTGAAATCCAAAATGGACAAGTTGCACATGGAGAACAGTCAACTTTCTGAAAAGAGCTCAGAGAGAGAATCGTACAAGGAGCAAGTCGGCAAGTTGAAACAAGAAGTGCAACGCAAGGAAGTCATGATTGATCGATGGAAGGTTCGCGCCGAGGATGCGCTTCAAGTGGGTCAACTTTGATGACTTGAGAGCTGCTGATTCTTAACGTCGTCGTATACGATCCACATTCCGTATATAGGAATGTGCCAAATTACGAGAGTCGAAATCGTCCATGGTCGATCCATCTGTTCACGCAACTGCTCTGGAAGCGCGCAAATCAGCAGAATCAACAGCGCGACTCGTCGAACGCGAATTAGAACACGCAAGACAACAAATGAATGTGTTGGAAGGGGCTGTGGATCGGGCAGTAATTGCTTTGGCATCCAACTGTGCGAATTCAACTTGTCCAACAATGTCACAGCCTGCGACTCTGAATGAGCCGGCAATGAAGCAAGAGAATGGGCCGACTCTTTTGTTGAATTCGACGACAACTGAACGTGTTAGCGCGCTTGCTAAAGAAATTTCTGAAAAGGTGGGACCATTGCATTCTCGGTGAGCTTTATTGACGCACCCTCTGGCGTCTAGATACTCGGGTTGGATTATCGCAAAGTTTTGAGCACCCCCCAAGAACCAATGGGCGCGTCGAACGTGGATTATTCACAGTGGATTGACAGTCTGTTTAGGAACTAGTTTTCCCGCAAAGTGTCTGTAGATACAGCATGCACACATTCAATATAGATGGGCTAGTTCCTTTTCATTACGGCAGCTCGTCGCGGAAGCATTTATCGTCTGGCTTGTTGTCATGTAAAACAGCAATGATGAGGCTCCCCCGCTGTGGTGCAGTCAAAAGCCACAAAAGCCTTTCACTTTTTCACTTTCTCACTGTCCACGACTGCTTTCACTTGCATTCAGCCCCATATCTGTCCCCCCCCCACTGCCTGCCTCGTGCCCGGTCAGACCCCATGTCTGCTGAAGTACGGCGACTCCTGGAAGAGGAGACTCCTGCACATAGCAGCGACAGCCCTCACTCAGTTTGCGGAATGTAAGTTGCCGGTCCACCCCTCCCCCCTTCAGGGCCTTGTTCTGACTCACTCCCGGCCATCCGCAGCTGTGGAAAGCAGATCTCACGATATACATGTCCGAGATGTAACCTGCCATACTGCGCACTAACTTGCTACAAATCCCAAGTCAGTCTTGTGCCCAACTCATCCGTCAAACACATCCCATCCAACCCTGCCATCCACATCCCCACTAGAACCATGCTGACTGCACGGAAACCTTTTACCGGGACTCCTTCATGGCCGACCTGCAGGGAACCAAAGTCCAGGATGCCGAAAAGAGACACATGCTCGATATATTGAGGCGATTTGAACAAGAGCAGGCGAATCCGCCGCCCGAACCCCCCGATCACACCCATATCCCATCTCTAGCTGAAAGACTGGCGAGTCTTGATCTTGGTGCGACCCCGATTCTGGGCACGGCGCTCATCTAGTCCCCTTGTCTAATACCCTCACGCCATAGATCACGCCAATCCCGCTGATATCTTGCAGTTATTGAGTCCCTCGGAACGTCAAGATTTCAAAGATACTATCAATTCGCCAGCGTTCGCCAATTCCATACCTCTTTGGACACCGTGGTGGACCCAATCGCTGCCAAAAATCTCCCCCGTAGAGGCTAATGCCAATCCCAGAATGCCAGAATTGCTGCAAAATATACTGCCACTAGATAAACTGACCAAGCAAGTACCAAAAGATACCGTATTACTCAATGTGGTCGACATCTTGTACGTTTCTTGTCCGTTTTTTTTGGCCAATGAAAACGTCAATGTACCTCCCCACCATAGATATTCATATGTCGGCGCCTGCAGGTACTTTGACGGTAATTGGTCCGAGGACCCGCCCGCAGCCTGTACATATATCTGGTCTACATCGCAAGTATTGGGCTCCACTCTCTTAGACGCCGCCACGTTCCACTCGGTAGACGAGATGGTAGCATCTATACGGGTCCACAACTTGCAGTTGGTAAATCCTTCTTCCAGACTATTCTACTGGTTTTGATACTTGGTACCACACTGACTAATGAGTATTAGGATCCACAAAGGCGACCATCCTTGGAGGCATTCAGGCTCTTTCAACACGACATATCATTGATCCTCTCCACACCGCAATACACTCTGGTTGCCCTATCGGACCTATACAGCTTGTTTGATTCCATTGCCCACTGTCAAACCACAAGCCCCAAATCCGGAATCCGGAAGCAGGCCTTTCAAAGCGCCAGAAAGATCTATTTTTATGTATCGTGGATATACAAGAATCGCGTTGCTGAACAAGGTTTATCGCGAATAGCTCGTAGCGTGTCAAAGTGTGTTGAAGAATTAGAAGTTGAGTTGGCTGAGTTGACAGCGGATATCGCTAATGCAGAGAGATGCAGGAAGCAGATGAAAGGTGGTACCACGGCTTCATCGGCGCGCATCGTCGACATAGGAGCTTGAGTAGATGTAGGTGAAGCCCACTCATTGAAGCCATTCACTCCGCATCATCACTTCAACCACATTTATGAGTATCTATGATGCAGTATTCGGGGTATCGAGGGTCCTTTGCTATGATTTTTTGACAAGTGGGATCATGCCATGAAAAAAAGCTGGTGATAGTTATAAAGAATCTGCGGATGAGATGTGATTGGGTAATGCACATTATGTACTACAAAGATATGATACTGATTTGCAATGTTGCATAATGATATTATGCCAAGGACTAGACGACACTAACATGCATGCTATGGTGCATACCAGATTTTTGCCATACCGCGCCAGACGGACGGACCGATTGGAATGGTCTCGCAATAACTCAAGGGAAACGGACGATTAGGATAGAGTGGTGTGTTTTCTGGTAGTTGGTAGCTGGTTTGTAATTTGGACGCAACAAGCCCGAGGACGCCGTCGAGGCAGAGATCCAGCAGCGCCATATTTGTCGTACCTTGAGTCAAAAGTCTGACAATAAGTGATTATTTCTCAAACTCAGACTTTGACCCAGGTCGCGCCCGTAGATTCGGCTAGCACGCCCTTGTTTCTAGAGATGGAGCCCATGCTTGGCCAGGACCGACTTCCGCCATATGCGGCTCGTAGCGGTTTGTAGGCGGTTCTGCGTTCTACCATGACGGTCAACCCGGCATTGCCGCCTTCACAACGGCGCCATTCGTGCTTTCTGACTTCTGGCATGTCCGCAGCTGCAAAGATTTGCAGTCTAGCAGCACACGGAGACATAGCAGCTTTACGGGCCCTGTTCCAAGACGCTTCCGAGCCAACCAGTCGCAAGGATCTGCTTGGGACCTGGTGGAACGCAGCGTCCCGACAGCCAGCGCATAGCGATGGCGCAGATGGCCGAGAATCCAGCCGTGCCAGTCACAGCAGTGGACCCACCCTATATCATGCTCTGCCATTATGTCTAGCGGCATTAAACGGGCACCTTGACGTGGTCGATTTCCTGTTGGCGAATGGTGCTAGTCATTCTGTTAGAGATGGAAGAGGAAGGTAATGTAGTCTTGAACATGCAGCCTCCTGCTCTATTGCCGACGTACTGAGAGATCTGGCGGATCCATCAGAGAGCAGTTGTAGTGGCCTGGCTGAAGGAACGAGACAGCTTACGCAATCACCTACAACATCAGATCGCCATTGATATGTGCCATGATCGGACCAAACGATCTCAAACTCAATGAATCAAGTCAACCATCCCCTGCTCATACCGAAATAGTTAGGAGGTTGATACAGGCGGATGTGGGTGTCAACTTTAATAGTGTCGGTGATGAGCAGCAAGCGCTGGCCGCTTTCCACGACTATGTGATAGCGCCGCAGAATGGGACCGAGTTGAAGGGCATTACGCCACTATGTCTTGCCGCGTACTTGGGAAGGGTAGATTTGATCGAAGCTTTGCTAGAGTGCAGTGTTGATATTGATTCGGTCGATGTCAAAGGTATGGTATGCCTGTCTGTCTTCGCCTGCATAAAAAGACTCTTTTCCATTATGCATGCCAACGATGCGCCAAGATAGGATCCACGGCCTTGATGTTTGCAGGTATACGACGAATTCTTTGAATGCTGGAAGAATTTGCTGCTAATCCGAATCTAACTAGCCCGGGATGGACACATTGAGGCAACACGATGTCTCTTGGCCCATGGCGCTTCGACTCTTGTTAAAGATGGTAACGGTTGGACTGCGTCGATGTACTCAGCCCGGTTTCCCAGTCTACACCAAGAACTGGAACTTGCTTCGTTGAAGGAATACGGCATCTTTGTGAGTGCGCCCGTGACCTCGGTCACTTTGGCAAACTCTGAAATAAGCATTTCCATTGCAATAGAACCTCTTCCCGTACCAAGTCTTGCAAAATATCAACATATACTATCCAACATTTTATGACTCCTTCTCCGAATACCTGAGCAGGTATGAATCCAACACCACTCAACCTTTCAGCGTATCAACTCCCCCCATTGTCACCATCAAACCAGTGATTCCAGAGCCATTGACGCCCGAGCAACAAAACTCCATCCGCTCGACACCCTTGACACCTCGCCATACAACCCCAGCCGATTCGCCACGCCTCACTGCCCCACTGCATAATCATCACACCTTAGCCTCAGCGATACGAAACCATGATCTGGTAACGTTGCGAGAATTGCTGCTCATGATTCCGACAGACGGGATCAATGCTGCGGATCCGAGGAATGGGTTGACGGCCCTTCATATGGCTTGTAGGAATAGGCCGCTGAGTGAGCAAGTGGTGCAACTGTTGATTCATTCTGGTGCTGATGTAAATGCGCGGAATACAAGAAGCGGAAGAGTAAGCATTCCTTGACGTTGTTCGTCATGGCCTCTGGTTTGAAAAACTGTGAACTTTGACAACATAGACCCCGCTTCATTACGTGTTGCGAAATGTGAACTCCAGCACTGCTCATGTGACACGCCTCCTCCTCGCATCGGGAGCCGACGCCAACCTCCCAGATCTGGACAATGTAACACCCCTCCATATTGCTGCCAGAAGCGGCGACGGTTGTCTGGTTACGATGCTATTCGATGCGAACACCGACGTTACCGATGCACGAGGTTTCCAAGCAATAGACACGACAAGTAGTACACGCGTCGAACACATCAGCCAGTCCTGGCAGCACAGCGCCCATGTTCTGGATCAAACCACCATGTCGCGAATCTGGAAAACGGAATGTGATGGGTCCGCACATGACAGTTTGACAGACATGACCCTGGGTGCATTGAATACTCGGTCGAATTCCATGAGCTCCTTTGATTTCTCCACACGGACGCTATTTGACAACAACGGGCTGGGATTATCAATGGTCGAGAGCTATATGGATCAGCAGCCAAGTAATGGTGGCGCACGTAATGGAAACCTTGACGCTTTGACGGATTTAGCTATAGACTTGCAGGGTGCCTTAGAAGAGGCTTACCAGAGATCTGAAGCCTTGGAAGCATATATATACACGCTGAATCAGAAACTCGATAGATTCAGAGACGAGCTTGCTAGCAGTGAGGAGGTGAACACTACTCGTATCCTGGAGTCTGAATACGATCTAATTGAATCACTCACGAAGCATGCGTGTCATCAACATCGTTCTCTGATCACTCATCTTGCCAGCGTTATCGACACCCTATCAACGCGCACGCAGAAGCTGGCTGTAGATCGTAATATTCCATCAAATCAACTAGCATCGTGTAAACAAGCGGAACAGGGCCCACGACAGCATATTGAAAGCAACACATCGCAGGTATTGGTACATGCACAGCGCCTTTGCTTTGCACAGGGTTATCTGACGCTCTAGCCAAAGTAGTTGGGCGAACAGCCACCACCTACATGTATCAATCACCCAATGTCTGACAACAGGTGCAATCCATTCAGGCTCGGACTATCTTCAACGCCAGCTGAAGCGACACACTTTGCTGCATCTACCACAGACCGACATAAACGCAGTTCGCCGTCTCCACCACGTCTAGGCCGGGGATGCATCATGAGCAGCGCCTATGCAGTCTCAGCGTCGCCTTTATCGACAACAGTGATCGGAGAAAACACTGGATGGAACACCTCAGAGGCGCACAGGATATCGCCGCGTCCAGGAATCTCTCCACCGCCACTGTCGAGCAGTGCACCCGTCTGTGAACCGGACGCGTCGATTATCAAGCCACCACAGGCCAAAAGACAAGGCAAAACTGTCGACAAGACGCTGCCGCCATCCTTGCTAGCACACATGGATGCATCACTTGCAGCAGCAGATCGGGTATCCAAGGCGTTACGATCCCACTCGCAAGACAGGTGCCCAGCAATTAGCATCTGTCCGTCTCTCGACAGTGCAGCCGCATGTCCGTTATCGGCAACTGTGGTATCAGATCAGGAACGTAAAGCGCAGCGACGGCACAGGTTTGCGTATCGGCGTGTAGGAGTGTCGCTCGATGACCTGATCAAGGACCTCGAGTCCATGGACCGTGGGCAGAACACCAGTGGAGTCTAGCACCAGTAAGATTTTTGATGCGAGACCTCTCGTTAGAGTAAAAGGCCAGCGACAGTCAGCTGTTGTTGTGGCGGTAGTTTGCTTGGGCGGCATTGGTGGAACGTTTTACGCGTTACATCTTCACTCTAGTATATATTTTTTGAGTGTTGATGTACAGGCTGTGTTGAGCCGAACCGGGGCTGCAGAGCCCTCAAGAATCTTGGTGACATTAATGAGCCTAGTTTCGTTAGTTCATCTGAATAAACCTCTATTCCCAATGAGCGCCGCGCGCATCTCCGTGAGCACTTTTGTGAGTCACTTCTACCCGACAAAAAAAAACGTTCATCCGAGGAAATCTTATCACCTGCTGTGTGTCAAGCCCATAGAAAGTGTATCGTTTGATCTCAAATTTGATAGGCGGATTGAAAATTCGCGAAAAAGTGGCCTACGTAAGTGGAATCAATGCAAGTTCCATGATGTTGTTTGGTTGCTAACAGCCCGATGGTCAAATAGGGGCCAGTTGTTGTTGTGCAAATAGGGAAACAATAGGGACGCTGCGTCGTTTTTGGATGTGTATTATCCCATATACCCATGTGCGTAGATGTGTCTCGCTTTATGCTATTTTCATTGTATATAAACCAGGAAGGGGCACGTATTTATGGCAAAGAAAGTGGACTGACTCTGTATGTTTCCGGCACTCGAGTCATTTGTACAATGGATGCTCCTTGAGGTGAATGGGAGCCTGTCCTTGGGGTGTTTCTGGTATGGTCTTGGTCAAGCCCTGGTATGCCGGATGTTCGGTTAGTTCGTCGGGGGCTGGAACAGAGACATGCAACAAGATAGCTTACCAGTTTGCTGAACACACAGTCATTGAGCGCGGTCTCCTGTTTGCGGCACTGCCAGTAATGGTGATTGTTGTAATCCAGACACGTCCAGTGTGTTTCCCACTCGGCATCGCACGAGTCCTTCATTTTGCGGATCCTACGGAGTCGCACAATCAGAGCGGCGACGGCAGCCCATGGTGGGTGTGGGACGCACAGGTCCTGGGCACAGCGGGTCACTCGCCTGCCCTCGAGGAGACAGTGGGCGGGGTCGGTCGACTCGTTCTTGCACAGCACGTAGTCGGCGGTGTACTTGGCGCAGAAGCTGCCAAAGAAGAACGCCATGCTTTCCAGGGGCGCGGATGTCGCGCCTACTTCGGACGAGACGTCGAGCGGAGCCGGAAGCGAAGCCGTGGGCTCCGTCCACAGGCCTGGGTGGATGTGGGGGGAGGGGTGTGAGCATGCATGCATGGGACACGGCGTGTCAAGAACGAATGGCTGCGGCCATGTGTGCGTCATGCTAGCCGTACCTTCGACGAATATGCCTTCTCGATGCGTGGCCATGGTGGCTGTCGGATTGCGGGTGCGCGGTTCGGGAGCCGGTGGCCGGTGGTCCGTGGTCGGTGTTTGGTGTTTGGCGGAGCGCGTTGTCACAAGTAGGCGACTGAGCGAGGAACGCGTCAGACCAGCCGCACGTGCAGTCAGAGTATATATATGTATATGCATGTATGTATGCACACGCGCGACATACACGATAGACACGCGCGCTCTCTCGCACCGTTGCGGCACAACGTTACTTGTACAGGCTCGCGAACGGATCCACCTTTTTGTCTGGTGATGCCAACGACGCCGGTGTTGCGGATATGCCACTAGCACTGCTGCTGCCTGGAGTAGCACTGGATTCAGCATCGCGACTGGGAAGGATCGGGGCCGCCACATCGCCCTTCCTCACTATGGATGGACGAGGCGTCAGACACCATGAGGCGGCCCACCGGCGTGGGAGCCAACGCGACGACATACGCACCCAGCGGGGGCTCGTCGGCCGCAGCGTGGGACTCTGCAGCCGCGCCTCGCGGCGCACGGGCCCTGTCGATTTCAGCCTTGGCGCGGCCATACAGGCCCTTTGCGCCTTCGGCGGCCACGCCAAACAGGCGGCGTGCGGTTTCGCCTGCGGCGTGCAGCGACTGCTCCACCTTGTCGAGGACGGGTGCATCCGCTACGAGTCAGTGACGGGTGAGCGGCGTTGCCAGACAGACGATGCCAGGATGCCAGCGACTTGCGTTGGTCAAGCACCCCGGGGCCGGCGGCGTGCACTTCCGCGTTGTGCAGGTGTCGCGCCAGCTCCTCGTCGGCCAGGCGTTGCGCCAGCTTCTCGTCCTACGGCCGGGCATCGTCAGGGACGGCAGGCGCGCGTAGTGTGCACGTACGTCGCTGGCGCGCGGCCCGGGTGTGCGCGAGGCTTCCCTCGCTTGTGATTCCGGATCGGTCAGGCCGAGCAGTCGGAGGACGGCGGCTTCGACGTTGCCGTTCTCATCGTCCAGGATTGTTTGCGCTAGGTCGTGCCGGGGCTCGTGAGCATGATGGCCGACGTGGTCGTGTGGGAGACGTATGCAGCGTATAGTTGGGTTGGGGGTGGCGTTGATGTCGACTGTGGCATGGCTGACAACATGGACAGAGACAGAATGCGGAATGGGGGCGCGTACCGATATCTGCGTCGACATCCGGAAACATTGCCGTGAGAGTCTACAGTTGCATGGCGGCAGTCAGCCACGGAGAAGCATTGGTTTGGATGTGGCGTGCTTACGTCCATGCTTCTTGATGTTCGCTTCCTGCGTGGCTGGCACTACGGGCGCTATTCGATGATGTGGCACGCGGAGGAGCGTTGGCGTTGGCGGTCGATGACAGCGTTGATGCTCTTGCTCAAATGAGTCCGTCCACAACTTTCGCAACATTTGCGACAACCCGGAACATACCCGTACCATACAGAGCCGTCACCGGAGCCCGTCGTATCCAGCATGGAGGCAGAGCTCACGCAATCCATCGTATCCATCCCATACCGACCCTCGCTGTGCATCACCCAC
This sequence comes from Synchytrium endobioticum, assembly GCA_006535955.1. Taxonomy (NCBI): domain Eukaryota; kingdom Fungi; phylum Chytridiomycota; class Chytridiomycetes; order Synchytriales; family Synchytriaceae; genus Synchytrium; species Synchytrium endobioticum. The sequence goes on along the minus strand of QEAN01000001.1, from coordinate 64,906 downwards.
CACGCCAATGCCCACCCACGGGACCTGTACGATGAAGTCGAGACCAGACTGCCGTTTCTGCGTGGTCTCGACTACTACATATGTGCCATAGCCGGCCACGCGCTGTCCAGATACGCACCGCAAGCCCCCACGGCACGGGCCCACCCGCATCAGCTGGCCGTCATCTACCGCTGCAGAGGCGGCAAGGGCGGCTTTGGATCCCAGCTGCGCGCACAGGGTGGCCGCATGGCCTCGCAAAAGTCCACCAACTTTGAGGCCTGTCGCGATCTGTCTGGCCGCCGACTCAAGACCGTCAATGACGCCAAGAGCCTGGCCGAATTTATTGCGCGCGAGCCGGAGCGTGAGCGCGACCGCCAGCAGAGGATCAACCAGAAAATCGAAGAGGGCCTGAAAGCCGCCCAGCGCATGGCGGATGCCCAGAATGCCCACAGACCCGCCCTGTCGCGCGAGTACATTGAGGAGCTCGAGAAGGTTGGAGTCGATGTCAAGAATGCGGTTGCGATCGGTACGTCGCCGTATGACCAGAGAGCCGGTCCCGTTTACATGTGTTTTGACACGTGTGCACAACCAATAGCCATGGCCAAAGCAGGAGCAGCTGCCAAGGCCCAGCAAAGGGCCCCAAAGGCCAATGGATCGGCGGATGGCGCGTCCAGCTGTGTCGATAAACCTGCGCCGAAGAAGATCTGGTATGTCGTTGGGTGTGTTGACTGATACAGAAACCAAGTTCTCATCGAACAGGGGTTTGGACGACGATGACAGCGACGAGTCAGACGATGAAGAAGGGCCTCAAGCCGCCAGTGATGAAGAAGTAGTCGAGTTTAAGGGGAAAGGAAAGGCGCCGGCCGTTTTTAAGAGCAGCAAGAGAAAGACATCGAACGACGATACGAATGATGGCAGCACTGACGATGAAGAGGAACAACCTACCATAAAGAAGAGTAGAAAGTGACCTCTTACAGGTCGTTTCTGTGTAACCCTAAATTAGTCTGTTCATCTATTTTAAGTATAAGCAATTGTGTGGACCATGATCGCAACATACAAGGCTGTGATCCTTGTTGTCCATGACTATATACAAAGCACCCAATGCATATCACTCAACTCTAGACTCATGAGGCTCATCATCAAGCATGGCGTCCGTGCTGTTTGTTCCCTCATTCTTGTCCGGATTCCACTCATGCCACCATTGCGGCAGTCTCTTGCCTAGGACACGACCCCGTCAGCACATGCCATGCAAGCTCGTGCATTCATCATACCTTTCGGCCCGTAATACCACTTCTTGACCATCTTGTCTGCATTCCACACCGGCCGGCGCATGTACTGCAGCTCGGTGGTAGCAAGCTCTCTGCACCGCTGCACAAACAGATCTCGCCGGCCGTCCGGCACGCGCTCCAGCACCGATGGCGGGATCGCGGTGTGTGTCAGGTACGCCATTACAGAATGGGTGTCAGTCCATGTTTCGGTCGCTGCCGCGGTCTTGGCCTCGGGCGACACATACGGCGTGAGCTACAGGAAACACGTGTCAGCCCTGCCCCGCGTGGACCATGCAACCGCATACTTTGAAGAGTGAGAGACCCTCTGGAACGACGAACTGACGGCGCTTCCATTCGTCGATGACGTAGCGTCCTGGTGCGCGATGGTGTCAGATGGTACCGTGTGGATGTGGGACGAGGGGGGTGGACATACCGCCTTGCACGAAATGGCCCATCGCGCCACTGCCGGTTCCTATTCGTTGCGGGATGGGTTAGAGGGTGGCTTTTTTGGGCATGGGTGCGGGAGTGTGCCTTTGTAGAAGTTCTTGTTCCCATCTTTGGAGGTTAGGACTCGCTTGGATGCGCCCTGGACTACGAGTGTGGCTCTCATTTGCCCTTGCTGCTTCTTGTTGCGAGGCTCTGTTGCTTGATAACCTCTTTGCTTGCTTCAGAGTGCGCAGGCTACAGAATGGATGAGGCGGCCTGGTGCTGCGACGGTGATGTATACAAGACATGGCACAGGGCACAGGGCACATATAGGTCAAGACGCGTCCAGGTCGCGTCCACCACAAACGTCAACCAAAAATGCAAACACAACTACAGCGAATGGGTGTCACACATAACCTTCATCACCACTGAATACTACTACCACATCATCAAGTCACCCTCTGCTTCCCCGAACGTGCTAGCCTTACTCTTCATCTCGTCTGCAGTCAACACTATCTCGTGCCGTTCCACGTACAAGTTAGGCACCCTGGCCCTGAAGAATGAGCCTACATGCCGATTCATTTGATCGAACTCGAGGAGAAAGCCATCATGGCCTTCGAACGAATCTATAATTACTATTTTGCTGTTTGGCATATATTCTGCGAGTTCGTATTGCTCCGATGTTGTAAACAGACCATCGGTTTCTACGCCTATGTGTGCGAGAGAACTGGTCACGTCAAACCATGACATGTACGAAAAGTGTTCGCATCCTATTATTCGCGCGTACCGATTATGAGAGCAGGTTGTGTTATACTGCCTAACACGTCTTCATAGCATAGATCTTTCTCTCGGGCTACATCATGCGTATCCATTTTCCGAGTTATGGCTATATAACAATTCGCATCAAACCTTTTGACAAATTTATCACCCTGGTATCTCAAATAGCTTTGAGCAGAGTACACCGCTGGTGACTTATTGTCTGATATTTTGGTGCTGACGGGCTCGCCTTTTATTGTTTGTGCTGTGTCCATTCCGCCCAGGCTTTTGCCATTTGTAGGCGGGGATGCGTCAGAACTCCTCGATTTTCCGTTTGGATAGTGCAACCTAATCTTGTTCCCTTCATTGTGATACACAGCAGCTGCTTCATATTGCGACAACGATTCAGCCCGTTGTCCAAGCTCTTCCGATAGTGGCTTGGGTAGCATGACTTTCCGTCCAAATCTTGATTCGAACGAGTGCCTCGATCTGTACGTTAACAGCGCAGACATACGAGCTGCTGCCAATCCATTATTTGGCGGTTTGTCAGATGAGTACCAACCTTCGCCTATGTTTCAGTTGATTTAGCAAACAGCGTCAGCGCTTCCGAAGTGAATGGGCCTACAGTATTTGGGATCACTGTATATCGCCTGCCTTTGCGCTTCACCCCAACTAATGCCCCACGCGGAGTGTCTACCACATGTGGCAATGGGGCAAATGTTCTTGACGTAATCGCTTCCCAGGAGACCCCACTCTAATACAGCCATTCCACCCATGGATCCTCCAACAGCGAACTGGATGCTCTTGACCCCCAGATAGTCCAGTATTACTTTGTGTGCCCTATTAGTGCGGTAAGCCCAAGGTGTCCGACTTGGATATTCATACACACCTGACATCGTCTCTTATACTGGTTGGAGGGAACGACGGTCCATAGTGTTTGCCAGTATTAGGATTGTTTGTGACGGGAGACGCAGATCCATAAGGCGATCCAAGCATATTTCCACAGAATATGAAAAATATGTCTGGATCAAACGCCCGTCCTGGGCCTATCAACGGGCCCCACCTAAGCGATCGCGCATGTGGCCCATCAGCAGGTTATGGCGTGACTGCGTAGCTGGCAGACACGCACCAGTCCTCTACATCGGCGGATCCAGAGAGGGCATGGCATATGACCATTGCATTGTCGGCGCTCGCGTTTAGCTTGCCCCACGTCTTGTAGGCGATCGGCACTTGATGCAATTCTGTACCGTTCTCGAGGGTCAAGTCGGGCAGTATTGCGATGTTTTGGTTGTTGACTAGGGATATGAAGGGATTTTCCGGTTGGGTTTCCACATGAACTATTGTCGAGGTATGGATAGCGGTCAGGACATGATCAATCGTCACGATATTTGGATGTCGCTTCGTACTGATTCCTTTGGGATCAGGAGTGGAGGGCATTCCTCGGCTTGAGTGGCAGAACATGAAAATGTAAAGATGAAGGTGGATTGGCGTGGGGGGTGGACGTGTGTTGGGTACATTGGAGGAGGCCATTTGGTGTTTTATCACCACGTTTGATTAGTCATTAGCAGTCACATGCACATGCACATGCAGGCACATGTACCCTTCAAATTCTGACAAAATCGTGCGACCTTGCGATCCATGAGAGCCATAACGAGCGACCGAAAGCAGAGGAATGGTGGTGTCCGCCATGCGCCATATGCCAAGGACCGTACAAACTACCAAAAGCCACATAGTCACAAGGCGACTGGGCCCAACAATGTCCCTGTCGGAAACAATAACCAATACGAAAAGCTACGTATAAAGAAGCAGTATAAAAAGATTGTAGAGCGTGAGTTCCCTCAACCGCAACAGGATCTTGCTCCTCCACCAGAACAAGATCAGCCTGCAAGGTGGGCCTCGACATATCGTCGGTTTCGATTTGCAGCGAAAAAAGGCCCTCAAGACATTCACATTCCGCATTTCAGTAGGCCCAGAGCATCTTTATCGCGACCGCCGACATTCACGCAAATCATCGAAGAGCGAGAGCGCCGTCAAAAGGACCGGGCGGATGACGAAGCTCGCAAGAAACAAGAGCGTGAAGAACGAGACCGCCGGAAGCAGGACTATCAGAAGAAGAGGGAGACCGAGAGGAAGCAACTGTTGAAGAGAACAAAGCATGGTCAGCCTGTGATGAGCAGCATGGTTGACAAACTATTGTCGAAAATACTACACAGCTAGAACGCTGGCAAGATACGGTATGGTAGAAACGGTTATTCTTCAATGCAGAAATATACTCCTTAGTTTGCACATATGGGGCTCTGATCGTACATGTGACTGTGTGTTCGCGTTCGAATAGCTGCAGACTAATATACACGTCATGAGTTCGAGGAGTACGGCTTGTAGCGCTCATCTCACGAGTGACGGGTAGGCTCCTGGCTGCAAACTACGCTTCCTCCCAACCTGGTCACGTTGACAATGGTGAAAACATTACCTTCAATTAAGGCAGAATGTCATTTTTGAGTAGACTGCCGGACCAGCACAAGCCAAACAGCAGGCAGCGATCCGCACCACATTCGAGGAAGCAGAAGGCTGTCCGGTACTGGCCAGGCAAAGCCCCAGCCCCAGAAGTACAATCAGACGATGACGATGATGATGATTTCGACACTACTCAAAAGGAACGAATACAAGAATTCAGTAGTAGCCATCCATCAATACCAAAATCAGCGCCGATCGCGGATGCCGTAGTTGATCGCAGATTACGAAGATTGTTATTATCTAAGCAACATCAAGAGGAAAATGACCTTGATGAAGAACAAGACAATAGGACCCAGGCAAGGCAGCCCACCACCAGCGAGGAAGCAGGTGACAAGGAGCCCGACGACGACGATGACGACGTTGCAGCTATACGGAGACAACGAGCTAGAGAAATTGCCCTTGCTAGGAGGCAGAAGGAAGAAGAGGAAGCATTGGCTCAGGAGCAACTGGCAAGTTGTTCGTCCCTAGCATCGAATCGCTAAGGCTCAGCTGCTCAGATTCCTAATCGATATCCATACCCTGCAGGAGGCAGCTAGGGCAGAGGCACAGGGCGATGACTCGTCCGATTATACAACGGGCTCTGACGACGAGGAGGATGAAGCCCCCCGGCCATTATTTAAGCCCGTGTTCTTGCCAAAGTAAGCAACCCCCCTACCTTGTGTGCTCGTACTGTGTCAACCAAACATCCCCTAACCCAGGAACGTACGTGTTACTATATCCCAAATGAAAGCAGACGAGGTGGATGAAGCGGAATTACAAGCTAGGCGAGAAAAAGAGCTTGAAGAGCGAAGAAAGGAGGCTCACAATATGGTTGCTGAAGATCTCAAGAAGGAGCAAGCTGAAGGTGAGTTGTGCTGAACAAGGGACGCTATGAGTTCCCCACTGTTTCCGCACTCGTTTTGATATATGCTCTCAATACATGACGTAGCCACTGCAACTGTAAAAAATCTGGTAACAGACGTGGATGACACAGACGGACTGGATGAAGACGCAGAATTCGAAGCATGGAAGCTTCGTGAGCTGCTCCGTATCAAACGAGATAGAATGGAAGCAGCAGCACGGGTTGAAGAGGAAGTCGAAAAGGAACGTCGGCGAAACATGACTGATACAGAAATCATTGCCGAGAATGCCAAATTAAACCCAGACCAACCGAAATCAAAGCAGCGATTCATGCAGAAATATTTCCATAAAGGTGCCTACTATCAGGACGATGCCAAGGAGGTGTTAGAGAGCCATGATTTCAGCCAGCCGACTCTGGAAGACCGATTTGACAGAACTATATTACCGGAAGTTATGCAAGTGAAGAATTTCGGGAGGAGCGGGAGAACCAAGTGGAAGCACTTGGTGGCCGAAGACACCACTCAATTCGATGCTGGATGGGCTGCACAACAGAATAAGTTGAATAAGAGAAAGCTCTTGGGCAGTGGTGGCCATGAGCATGAGCGTGATAGAGATAGCGACAATCGATACCGACCGAATAAAAGACCAAATACAAGGTCATTTTAGTTCTTCTAGATAGCCATGTTTAGGTGGCACTAGACTATATATGCTGTTGGCCAAACATACAAGAAGGGTTGTCGTCGGATCCCGTTTTACTGTCTATGGTCATTGCGTTGCATGTGCTGACTGAGCGATCGGCCCGGGCAGTAACGAGTAACGACGGGGATCCGCACAAGAGCGTTTTTTTCACCAGCTTACAGTTTGATCCCCAGGATTTGCCTCCTCCTTCACGTCTTCCTTGCTGCTAGTTCTTGCATGCATGCACATCGCGTTCCAGCATCGCCGAGTATAGATAGCGGTCCGTTCCAATCGATTACGGCTAAACTAGATGAAAAGGAAGTAGGATAACAGGGTTCGTATGCTAGCACTGGGCCCTCGTCCTCTCATCTAGGCCTAGTAGTTACATCCTATATCGACAACCACCCGACGACGGACAAACCTCCAGTGATTCCAAACTAGATATACACATAGAGCAGTGGACATGAGCACATTCACTCCCGAAGTATGGGACGACACCCTATTGAAGCAATCTTGTAGGCTCTCCAATAGCAGCAGAGGATCAAGAAGGCCTTCAACCAATGCTTCCTCCTCAACAGCCCCCGCATCAACTTCACTCTCATTACAGCACCAACAAGCTCAACCAAACAGTTCCCATGCTCCCTCTAACCCTGTTAGCCTGGATAGAACTAGTGCCAGAAATTCGTCCGCCTCTCGCCCTTCTTCCCCTGGCCCTGAAAGGCGACAGTCATCGTCATCTGCAAGGAAGCAGAAACAACAGCAGCAGCACTCGGCGAATGGTGTCATTGCCTATTCAATGTCTACAATGTTTTCTGACCCAACCAGTATCGATGAAATGGACCTAGACGAGGAACAGATCCAGGCATTATTGAATAAGCAAACGCTAAGGTGGACCATATTCCATATACCGCCTGAAGGTATCTTGTCTCCCATTTTTTTCAATCTGCCAACCTGCACTCACCCAATATCATATTAGATGATGTGGTAAAGCCTCAGCAACCAGTGGGCCCTCTCAAGGTGCATACCGGCAGATTCTTTGCCCAGGACTCTGATGAATCGGACAGCGACGCCGGTGACCATGTGGTTCCAAACGATCATGATCACGCAAAAGATGAAGTTCCACGAAGGCCGTCATCCTCAAAGAGACAGTCACCACTAGTACCTTCTCTATCAAGGAAACGAGAAGAGAATGTATCACCCGATTCAACCGGTCAACCATCGTCTAATGCAATAGCAGAAGAAGGAACAACAAAGGAAGTCAAAAGAGTTGGAAGTAGTCATAGCCTGTTCAGAGACTTTTTCGTACGGCATAAAGAAGCAAAGGGCGATCTGGGTGGCAGCAATAGTTCACCCAATGTCATGATCAATCAACCAGAAAACAAGGCCGGCACTACAGGAATTTTCAATGGTCTGAGTCTCAAATCAAACGCAAAATCCAGAGACGCATCACTAGAGCGCAATCCTCCATCATCAAGTACATCCCCAACTTCAGTCACATTCGCCACGTCAGGGTCAGGGTCACCACTAGGCACATCATCAAATGGCGTTCCAATGGAGCGTAAATTGTCATCAAAAGGTAGTCTACAAGATGAATATGGTGAAAAGAGGCAAGCATTGGGTCGTGGTGCCAACGCAGTCGTAAAGCTGTGTTGTCCAGCCAATGGTCAACCAGGCGAGCGATATGCTATTAAAGAATTTAGGAAGAGGAGACGTGACGAGTCTCCCAAAGAGTATTTAAAAAAAGTGGTTTCTGAATTCTGTATCAGTACCACTCTAAAACATGAGAATGTCATCAAGACTGTAGATTTGATCCAGGATGAGAGTAAGAACTGGTGTGAAGTCATGGAGTATATGGAAGGTGGTGATCTATATGCTCGCATACACGCTGGCTTATTGACAGATCATGCTGAAATTAATTGGTATGTTGGCATCATTTCTGCTTTCTGCGTGATGCTAAAACTCTCCACACAGTTACTTCAAGCAAATAGTCAATGGTGTCAGGTATCTGCATGAAGAAATGGGGGTGGCCCACCGAGATTTGAAACCAGAAAATCTTTTGTTGGACAAAGGTCACAGCATATTGAAGATCACTGACTTCGGTGTATCTGATGTTTTCCGAGCTCCACTAGAAAAAAAGGCTCGAAAGATGAAGGGTGTTTGTGGTTCGTCCCCTTATATCGCTCCAGAGGTATTTACAAGAGGCTTACTATGTGAAAGCGTGTCATTAATACTGCGGCATCCCCCTCTAAACTAGGAATTTGGTGATGGTCCGGATAGCGAAACGATAGAGTATGAACCCGAACCTGTAGATGTTTGGGCCATTGGTATCATTCTATATGTCATGTACTATAATGCCATTCCATGGAAAATGGCAGTTAGATCAGATGGCAGGTACAAGTATTACTTGGAACATAAGAACAGCTCCTTCTGGCCCATTGATCGATTAAGGTATAGTGCCGGGACAGTTTGTATATCTGCAACACCTGGGTTTGACTGGAGTATACTCAAATCTAGTCCAGGGCCACGTAGACTGTTGTATAGGATGTTGGATCCAAATCCAGAAACTCGAATCAAGATATCGGAAATGGTCGAGGATGACTGGTTCAGGAGCATCGAGCATTGTACACATGCAGCCGGTGCTCCTCAAGTAAGACACAAGCACGGTCCGACTTCAGCCTCTACGAATAGTAATAATATGAGTATTAATCACCATAATGCAGTGGCCTCATCTGCTATGAACGGAAACAACGGAGTTTTAGGACACTAGGAGTTGAAATAAACTAGGCGCATGGCTCATCATTCCCGGTCTAATCACTGTGGTCATCTTATATTCCACTGTTTACGTTGTTAGTTAGTAGTATGAATTTTAGTGTGATATGGTTATATAGAAGTTGATATAAGAAAGAGTTTGGTGTGTCGCACGACGCCGTGAGGATTTCACAGGGTACGGAGGTGAAGTTCTGTTTCATTCATACTGCTCCTGCGCGAATATGTTCTCCAATTCTGTGGTGTCTCCTTTTCCAGCCTTGCGTCCATCCTTCCGCACGAGAACCTTAAGGTAGAGAAAAAGATGGCAGATAGTATTACCAACAATCCAGGCAATCCAGCGATAAAGAGCTTGCAATCTCCCAAGATGGACCCTGTACTGTGAGCACTGCTGAACATTGTTTGAAGGCTTGTTGTCTTGCGTGGACTGTGAAAGTAGAAGCTTTGAAACTCTGACAAATGCATTGGAGGAGGAGGATGCTTTGAGTAGTGTGGATTCTGCCGATGACCTTGTAGCTGAATCTTGTGGTGTCGTTCTTCATGAAGGATGACTGAGCTGAATCAAAGTCGTCAAAGCAGTAGGACATAGGCTACTTCATTTCAGTACTAAAGGCGACGTGGGAGTGTTTGTCAACTTGCGGAAGCATAGAGACGGATCGCATTGACCCTGCACGACGCGAGTCATATGGCACGTCCCCTCTGTCACCATGACACCAACATTAAATACAAAATAGTAATTGGGAAGGAATACTTGACGGCATTGAGATTCCACAAAAGAAGAATGCTACACATACTCCAGCGGATGAGAAATTACTGTCGCATGTGCGTCGTATGGCTGCTGTACATTTTAAATTCTCATTAAAGTGTAGGCCAGCACATTGTTACAAGGCTGACATACATCGAAATAATAGGAGGATGGAAAGTTCTTTGCAACCAATCCTCTTAGATTTTCTGTTTCACCACACGACGAAAATTTGACAATCAGCAGCCCAAGTTTTGTTACTCCAGAATTCCCATCATGTGCACCAGATTTCATAAGTGATCGCCCAAATGCTACCAAAGTGCCCACTGTATTCTCAAATCGAGCGTCATCACATCTAAAAACGTCGACAATGTCAGGTACTTTGGGCCAGAATCCACAATCGCAACAGCCTCTATCGGTACTGTTGGGGTATGGTGCTAATAATAGAAGTTCAACATCGTCATCAAGGACGAGTGTGCCTGAAATAGTGTCAGCCCCTCCACCATACCCAGCAAAGAGACCAAGTTCATTGTCGTTGTGTAGAGCGACAAATGGATCAACTGGTGGATTAGCCGAACAATTAGCCTCAGTAGCTAATCCAGGAAGCAACATCAACTCAATAGAGCGAACAGGAAGTGCCATCTCACTACCAGTAGACAATTGGACCTTTTCCACCACCGAAAACGACCCGGACAATAACGAAGCAAAACCCATAAGATCAGCCATGCGGGATGACGAACTGGCCTCGGAACTCCATGCCATATTTGCCCAAATGCGCGAGTGTCTTGAATTACGAGCGACATTCCTAAAAAAGAGCTTTCAAACTTCTGGTGACAATCCCAAGGATGAAGAGGATTGGGAGATCTATCCACCTGCACCTCAACCTAGTTATCCCCCAGAGTATGCTGCGAATGGAGATTTGATACCCAGAGTGCCGGATGCCCCGGTGGAGTTTGAGATGGGGGGTATCAAGATTCCAGGTGCTCACCATGTAAGCATCACTTGTCTTGCTAGATGTGGCTCCAACTGCTCATAACTAATTATGCACGCTAGTATGTCTACCATATGGGTCCCCATGGAGTGTATGAAGTTTTTGAGAGTGAAGAAGGTAGTTGCATCCGTCCGTTCGCCCTCCGTCTTTTGAGCTGATAAACTTACATATTAATGACTACAGCATGTGCATCAAATCAGAAGAAATACGTTGTGCCAACAGTCAAGGATTATTTCACACACTTGGATTTCCTCATCAATGTCATCTCAGATGGTCCTACAAAGAGCTTCGCTTTCAGAAGACTGCGATACCTCGAGGCTAAATTCCAAATGTATATATTGCTGAATGGATACCAGGAATTGGCGGATACTAAAGTAAGTGCGCAGTGTTGATGTGTTCGGAAGGATGGAATGTAATTCTTTATAACATATAGAGAGTACCACATCGTGATTTCTATAATGTGCGTAAAGTAGATACGCACGTACATCATTCGTCTTGTATGAATCAGAAACATTTGTTGAGATATATCAAGTCAAAGCTGAAGAAAAATGAAGATGTGAGTATTGATTCTCATCGCCAGTGGAAGCGTTTTTCTGCTTCCCCTTCCGAAACTTATATCCTTGTCACATGGTGTCTAGGAGGTAGTCATATTCAGAGATCATCAATACTTGACGCTGAAGCAAGTATTTCAAAGCTTATCATTGACAGCCTATGATCTGAGCATTGATACGCTTGATATGCATGTGCGTTTTGCTAAATCAATATTTATAGTGATGTGATCATCATGCACCGGTGTTTTTGCTCAAACGCAATGAACTCACGAGACAAAGTAGGCACATACGGACTCCTTCCACAGATTCGACAAGTTTAATCTCAAGTACAATCCTATGGGCGAGTCGAGGTTGCGTGAAATATTTCTCAAGACGGATAACTTCATACAAGGAAAATTTCTGGCAGAGATGACCAAGGGTATGCAAGCAATTACTCTATCATTTTTTTGTCTCTGTCTTTTCCATGACTTCTAATTCATTTCTTGGTTCTAAAATAGAGGTCATGTCGGACTTGGAAGCTGGCAAGTATCAAATGATGGAATATCGTATTTCCATCTATGGAAGGTAATCTTGGGAAACGTAGCTCCTTGTCCATCCATGACAATCATCCGTGGCTCACAGCGTCAGGTCGATAGGTCCATTTCCGAGTGGGACAAACTGGCCAAATGGGTAATCAACCACAAACTTTTCTCACATAATGTTCGATGGTTGATTCAAGTGCCTCGTTTGTATAATGTATATAAGGGTGCTAGTCAAGTTCAAACATTTGAGGACCTTATACGAAGTGAGTCGCCACAAGGCAATTCCAAAATGATCTGGATCTGTGCGAGCATGTGTTTCTCCGCAGCTCTAATAATCACCCTCTTACTAGATGTATTTCAACCATTATTTGAAGTCACGCAAGATCCCAGAACCCATCCAGAGCTGCACATATTCCTACAAAGAGTTACTGGTTTCGATAGCGTGGATGACGAATCAAAAGCTGAAAGGAGGACTTTCAGAAAATATCCACCGCCGAGAGAATGGAATATCAGTTTGAATCCGCCCTATTCATATTACTTGTACTACATGTATGCCAACATGGCAGTACTCAACTTTTGGAGAAAGGAACGCGGATTTAGTATGTAATATGTCGTCAGAATATTGTGTGAATCTCTGACCATCGCGCACATTAAACATAGCCACCTTTGTATTAAGGCCACATGCTGGTGAAGCAGGCGATACAGACCACTTGGCTTGTGCATTCTTGACTTCACATTCCATAAGTCATGGTATCCTGTTACGAAAAGTACCAGCATTGCAATATCTGTTTTATCTGGATCAAATCGGTATTGCCATGTCACCGCTATCCAACAATGCTCTCTTTTTGAATTATGAGAGAAATCCATTCTTGCAATTTTTTCAACGAGGCTTGAATGTATCATTGTCTACAGATGATCCATTGCAGTTTCATTTCACGAAAGAGCCCCTCATCGAGGAGTACAGTGTTGCTGCTCAAGTGAGTTGGAGTGTATGTAGATTTTGCTCCAGTTTATCCAGGGGAGACTAACCAGTAATTTTGGTAGATTTGGAAGTTAACGGGAGCTGACATGTGCGAGATTGCGAGAAATTCAGTATTACAAAGTGGGTGGGAAAAGAGGATCAAAAAGCATTGGTTGGGAGATCATTTTGAACTGCCTGGTCCAGCGGGCAACGGTAAGCAGAATAGACTAGGATCCTCTCAGTCATAATGTTAGTCACTCACATGGAGATGGCTCTCTTTAGACATTCAGAAGACCAATGTCCCCAATATTCGTATGGCTTATCGACATCAAACCGTAATGGAGGAACGACATATGGTGCTTGGTACATTGACAGACGATCGAACGGCAGATGAACAATACCTGAATGCGTCCTTTGATAGCTTGGCTGTTTCTCATGATGGATCAGCCATTGCACAACATAGTGGCTATCCAGTTGGTAGTGTTGGACATAGTGGCCTAGGATCACCCATTACGGCCCCTGAGCCTTTGTTAGGTAGATCCTTAGGACACTCACCGACATTGTCCAGAGTCGAGGGTTTGTTCCACAATGACGGTGGTGGGATGGGTAGACCCGGGATGCCCTCGAATCCTAATTTGACACCCATGTCCCCTGCCAGTGAGTACCCCGTTTAGTTTCCAGGATTCAATCTGGAGTTTGCGCCACCAACTTTTTTTGCAACGTTGTAGTGAATGAATTTGACGCGTCATTTCTGGATGTGCCTACGATGCCCTACATTCCTACGGGCAACTCCGCACCATCGTAAGTCGGTCATTGACGAGGTAGGACTTCCCGGATGGTGGCTGATCGTGATGGCTGCTAGGTTTTCGGCAACATTGGCTGCGGAAAAGAGAGCAAAGGCGAAGGCCAGTCAATCGGAATAAAGTTGCCCTACGATGAGCGCAAGTCTCTACTTCGGGTCAAAAAGACATTATACCTTTTTATATGCATTACATTGTCTTATTACAATCTACTACAATTTTGAGATATATTTTTGATGTAAATGATAGGTCATAGACAATGTACAGTTTGGAGAATCCACTAGATTGTGACGTGACAGGGACGTGACGTTGGGCAGTGTAAACATGTGGCGACTCGGCGTTACACCTCAAGACGAGAATTGAGTGATAGGTTGCATGATTCTTCCTTTGAGCAGGAGCAGCTAGCAGCTACATTACAGTTGACGTTACAAAATATCTAGTGATGCCTGTAAGTATTCGTGTCAGTGTCCCTTTCGTAGTCATTACGTGTGTGGCTATCCTGAATGGTCGACTAGTAAGAAGGCAAAGTGCTAGTCGCTAACAAGTAAGATCACATTGGCAATGGCAGTGTAATTTACATCACGCATCAAAAGGCCTATCACTCTACCTATAACCAAGGAGCGTACAAGGCTGTCGGCAATCTGGCCATTCTGCCATTGAAATCGAAGATCAGAGGACCCGCTGTGCCATGGAGTAAGTCCGTGGGCGGACACCATGCCTTACATCCATTCTGGCCTCAAGCCGCACTCACCACCATCCGCACCAACTCAGGCAGCACTGATCCCGCAGCCGACGACATTGTGGATGAAGCCATTTCGCTCTTCCGCGCCAACTCCTTCTTCCGCAACTTCGAAATAAAGGGCAACGCAGACCGCGTGCTCATATACCTGATCCTCTTCATCTCCGAATGTCTGTCCAAGCTGACCAAGAGCCCGTCGATGGTCGAGGCCGCGCGCGTACTGGGTACGCATGCGAACCAGAACTTTGCGATTCCGGGCGACGCGAACTTCCCGCTGAACGCGCTGTACGAGAAGCCCGCCACCAGGGCTGATGCCGGTACGTCCGCTGCGGGCGCGTGCGGGACTGTGTGCTGCTGACCCTGTCCGCCCTGTAGATGTCATGCGCCAGTATGTCAGCCAGCTGCGCCAAGAGGTTGCGAACCGCCTGCCGGCGCGCGTGTATGACGGCGACAGGCCCAGCAAGTGGTGGATGTGCTTTGCAAAGCGTCGGTTCATGAACATCGGCTGTATCTCCGGTACCGGTGTATAGTGGTAGAATAGGTGATGTCAATGAGCAAGCTGATCTTTACATATACATACTATGGTCTGCTATATTTGATTGACTCAATTTTGTCTTTCAATGAAACAGCTTTTTCCCCCCAGTCTAGTGCGCTGATTGGGCTCCAGTTTATCTAAGTGACTTGATCGCGGTGTGGTGTTTTGGTCCAGTCCATTGGAAGCACTGGCACGACGTGATTTTCGCTGCGAAACCCCGCGCCCGATAGCGAGCTTCGGCTGCATGTACGCAATTACTAGTTCAGCATGTCAACCGATTAATCAGGTCATACTATTTGTTAAGTTTCTCATGACCTCTGGAATGTGAAACAAACCCTGGGATACAAACGCGATCAGGTGCCGCAATGCGAAACTGTTTGACCTGTTATACTACATAAAAGTTGGCGTTGTACTGCATAACTCAAAACAACTACTGCCAAACATATTCACAAAATATGCCTTCTGCTTAAGTAGGTTTGGACATCAAGGCACTCAGAAACGACCAAACCTTCCACTGAATCGGCTCATCTTGCTGAATTTTAAGCTGGAGCCACCGATGCCAGATACTTTTGTGTTACTGTTCTTTAAGTCGGCAAATTGATTTAAATCCCCTGTCATATGAGTGGTTGCACCACTATCAAGCAATCAGGTAGTGGGAGTGATATTGTGCTTTATTTCTTCGATTACACTTGAAACAGCTATACTATCCTCCCCAATACCAACTCCTCGCAGACTAATCCCTGAAAACTGGGAAAGGACAGTCTTTTGGCTTGGTGTAGTATGTTGGGAAGGTGGAACTGTTTCTCCACCTTGGTTGGTCACCTGGATTTCATGTGGCCCGTTTCCCAACAGTTGAGACATTGTTCCCAACAGATCTTGATGGTTGGGCTGGATGAGCCAGACGAGGAGGGGCGGTACCATTAGTGTAGACATTGTTGATGCCGGTTGCTACGAAAGCTGTGGTGACCTTATTAGCATCATATGATGTCTTGAGGCTGATCATTTGGTTTCTGATATATTCCACCGTAACTGTGGCGATATTGTCCGAGGCGATTAGCTGATCGCGTAGGTCATTGTAAGGGGGTATGTCCAGATGGCGAACTAGTTCGAGGTTACTAATCACTGACAGGAGGTGTGGGACCGTGGTTATCTGTTTTGTGGCACAGATGTCGGCCATTTCCTTCTCCAACTTTTGTATTTGTACAGCAATGGTCATTGGGTCGCCGGTGAAATTATGATATTCTTCCCACTTTACAGCGAGGTTGACGGCAATGGTTCCTCCATACGTGTTGGTAAGGTGGGTCATCATCCGGGAAGCCGACCATGTGATCTCTAGCTGTTGCGCTACGGCGCTTGAGACATTGTGGCGTACCAACAATGAAGCCCTATATCCGTCAGATATATGCCTCTCGAGCCTGGCGGATAGTGCTGCTGGCGTCTCGCCTTCTGTCGCTACTGGTACTGGAACATTCTCAGTATCCAGAAACTTGCTCAGGCGTTCTTGGGAGTATACTAGCAGTGCGATGGACTGCTTCCATGCAAGGAATGTTGGTCCATTTGGATTATCCGGATCGAATTTTTCAATCCATGTGTCAGCTGTTGACATGCTTGAGTTGGTGGAGTTTTGGTAAACCAGGATTTTGAAATAAGTAGACCTTATTAGTATAATTGCAAAATCGGCCAAGTAGTATGTGGGCTCATAAACTGTAGGGATCAATGAGTCAGTCTTCTCAGTCAACTAACACAAGATTGAGGAAATGTGTGAATTACTGAGAGGGAGAGTCTAATGCGATCTGGTTGATCACGTAAATTTTGACGTCCAAACTTCCTCTCCTCTCCTGGGGGAAGCCAGTACAAGTAAAGAAAGACGAGCACCTAGCGCGAGGCTGGTGGACATTATTTCCATTGTCCCTATTGTATATAGCATCCACACCCCAGACTCGCATAGGTAAATCACGTGCTCTGCTTCGTCAGTTTGGACATTTTCCCTTTGATTATATAGAAGCCATATGATTATAGGGTATGGGTCAAGAATTTTGGATCAATCACACATGCTCGACGACTTGCGATTCAACATTCCAGTTGCCTGCATATTTCAGTAATGAAACAGTACGATGGACTACGAAGTCAGGAGCTGGGTTCAAACACTTCGCTACGGGAACAAAGGGAGTACGACGAGCAAAGTACGTGCGCCATCACCGGGAGTCAGAGGTCATGGGCGCGAGGCCCAACACCCCACCCCACATCCGGATAGACAACACCGCGCTGGACGGCCGCGCACGACTCCATCCCGCCGCGGCGCGCCAACCCACATACAAGCAACTCGTGGTACGCCCCCTCTCCCGGCCGCCCGCCCACACCACGCCCCACTGACACACACCTAGACCACACTCACAGCATGGGTCAACTCGTACATCAAAAAAGACCACATGGTGGTGCGCGACCTGATATCCGATCTTTCAGACGGGCACCTCCTCCTCGCCTTTATCACTCGTCTGACGAACGAGCAGATTCCGTACACGGTGGACGGGGCCGGTGAGAAAAGCCAGCGGATCAATGTATCCGCGTGTGTGCGCTTCTGCGAGACGCTTGGCATGCAACAGAGCGGGCGGTTCTCCGTTGATGGGATACTGGGCCGGGATATCGTCAGTGTGCTGTGTCTGCTTGTTGATCTGGTGCATGTCGTGGGGTGTCCGTATGTGCTGCCAGCGCATGTGAGCATTGCGGTTGTGCGGGACGAGGCGTGGGAGGGTGGGGTCAGGAGTCGGACGAGTGTGCATGCCATCACGGGCGACGAGGGGGGCCATGGCCCCGCGCGGTGGTGTGTGGAACCAGAGCTACTGGACCCTGTGCCGGTGCCGGTGCCGGATGCTTTTGATAAGCTGTTTGAGGACAGGGACAAGGTCGCGCAGGTGTCGTTGCTGATAAGGGAGTTTGTGAATCAGAAATTCGAGGGGATGAATATCGAGGTGGATCATCTGGCGTTGGAGTTCCATGATGGTGTTTATCTGATCCTGCTGATTGGAACCATGGGGCACTTTTTCGTGCCGCTGAATTTCTAGTAAGTGTGGTTCTAGTTTGGAATTTGCATTTGGGTCGGTGCTGACAAGGGCTCTTGAGTATAGTCATTTGAGTCCCAAGAATGCGGCGCAAAAGGTGAGTTTTCAGTTGAGAAAACTTGAGATTCCTGCTTCAATGACCATGATTCAACTAGCTGGAGAATGTGCGCTTCGCATTCAAGCTGATGGCTGAAATGGAAATATCAACAGTCAACTTTAACGCAGTTGACCTAGTAAGGCGAGATTTAAAGGCTTGTTTAAGGTGTCTGTACGCCATCTTTACCCATTACACTACAAAAAAGTAATTTCCGCTCATGCTTCCGGGACAACTGGATATGTATGGAAATGTAAATATAGAAATACAGAAAACTAAGAGGAATGGCGTTGAAGCGACTGGTAAAGGAATACTACTGCTATCGCAAATCCATGCAGTCATCAGACGTATATTAACGGAGTTGTGATTGGTTGGTTTCGCGATGAGGCTTGACTAGCTCGTACTTGCCTACCCTCATTAATCGTGACATCACTATTTCTGGCTCTGCTGTTGGCCGCCGTGTCAGCAATCCGATGATCAGCTGGGACAATATTGCCCATAGCATTGGATTGATTCCTTTGAGCGATTTCTTCTTCCACCGCTGATGTCATTGACCGGACAATCATTGGTAGACAACAGCATGTACAACAGAATAAGAAGGATAGAACTATAAAAAAGGGTATAAAGATCTAGGATGATGCACGATGTGTTAACTGATGCATTTCAAAACTCATAGCTCATGACTAACCACTGGTGTTGATGGGTAAGGATCTGGATTCCTCAACCTTTGAATCAGCAATCCAATGAACTATTGGATTTGGCATGGGCCAGTCAGTTTGCACAATTCACATTCAACTCCACAATTCACGGTCAAGTACTTACAGTGTAAAACAATATAGCGAACACTGAAAAGAACACCATCTTAGCGGCTATTGCCATAGCTTTTTGCTTGGATGCTGCTCCAGTCGGTGCAGGCGTTCCATTTGGCATCATTGGTGGTGGACCAGTCAATGTATCGTATACGATGGATCCAACCATGAAAAACGCACATAGATACGTTGGAATGAATACCGTCCGCCAATCCATTGCTGGTGAAGGCGGGGTGGCACTCACTGAATCGAATTGTATTATGAGCAGGACAGCTTGAGCAATCTGTAGTATTGGCAGCAATGGTGAGCAAACATCGCAAATCAATATACGTACAACATACGTATACGTACACGTAGAGCCCATGGCCAAAAACACTCAAGGATTTCACCAATCCGCTCTCCTATTGACAGAGGTCTTGACGTCATGGCACCCTCATCATCAGTTTCCGGTGTGGTTCCGTTCGATAATGGCTCAAGTACACCAATTATAAACTTTTCTCTAACTTGCAAAACCCCTATACTAAAATGGAACATTTCCATGACCAACCAGGGAGCGAATATTATGGCCCAAGATACAGTTATATAATTGTCCAATCTCACGGCAATTAATATATGGAATAAAGTGAATAATAGCCAATACGTCACTTTAAATGCTCTATATAGAGCTTTTTGACGGTTGACGCCCGTTTTGGCTTTTCTTGTTCTGCATTCTTCTCCAGCCCTGCCTTCCCTGTCAGATTCATGATCGTCGGTTCCTTCTGGTTCATCGTCGGATCCTGAGAATGAGTTTAAGCAGAATATAACTGCCACGTCGATAAAGAAGAGCGGGGTGAAGAGGGCTGTATATGACCAGGTATTGCGATTATCAGCTCGTATTGATATTAGGGCAGGGAAGATGATGAGTAGGACTAATACGAATGTTCCAAGGCCAAAAAACCCACTATTTCAGGTGTCAGACAGGTCAGTGATTGTGCTCAAACACCCGACAATTAATATTCATGTACTTGATTGCGATGATCATATCTGGATCCAAGAATGGAGCCATTTCACCGAACTGGTCCAACATGTGGATGCCCTGCTCTCCATACTTGTCATATATCTGCCTCTTCTTTTCGTCACCTACCATGAGGTCATGGTGAGTCAAGCTGTCGCCCGGGTTTGCATCTTCAACATACGTACTTAGGATCTCGTACGCCTTTACAATCCTTTGAAACCGCTCGGGGTCCGACCCAGTCTTATCGGGGTGATATCTCAAGGCCATCTTGCGGTACCCTAGATAAGGAGCAGCGTCGGTGGATCGAATGGTTGGTTGGTTGGTTGGTTGTTGATGTTGGGGGACAAGGACGTACCTCGTTTTATTTCGTCTTGGTTACAACTTCTTTCGACGCCAAGAAGCTATATACCGAATCCAATTAAAAATCCCCATAAGGCTTACTCAATGACAGTGTGCACTTGCCGTGTAGTAATCCATTGCACCCGCGGCGCTGGGTTGGTTTAACGAATCAGCAGATGACGAGGAAGCCATTTTATGGTCCGCCTTGCTCCCTCAACCCTCTTCCCTATGGGAGTTATGTAGCTAGATAGATGCCTTAACTGATAGATAACAAGGCAGCCCATTTATTTCTCGTGTATGTAGTGACATGGAATCATTGAACAGGCGAGCGCTGCAACGCGTAAAACGCTCCACCAATGCCGCCGAAGCAAACTACCGCCACTACCAATGCTCCGTCCCATATCAAACCATATCAGACCGTTAAGCAGACAAAGCTATACGCGTTTGAACGGACGAGGGCGCTCGGCAAAGGCCAGTTCATACAGGAAGCAATACAGGATGTTTGGCTGCATTTTAGTCTCTATCCCGTATCTAGTTGAATCGAGGTTGGGCGTTCATGTCGGTTTTGACAAAAGGCACAGATGCAAGGTATTTACAGTTGAGCATGTTTCGAAATACCTAACTGCATGAAGAGACTGTCAATGGTAGGCTTCAAAACATCCTGCATCCTCCTGCACACTTGCCAACCTATGAGATGTAGTGTTAGCACTTCAAGCACAAACCAATAGACTCTGCGAATAACACATACCTGTTGGCACGAGTGCGCTTCGCCATCAACACATGGCCGCTCTTCCCTTCTGCTCTCACATACCCACTGAGCCTCGGATCCTCAGCCACTTCATTTTGTCATCCATGTCGTCATAGTCAAACCCGTTGGTAGGCTGACCAAGTTGTTGATCAGGGGTCTTGTGAGTCTGAAAGATTATACTCTTTTGTTTAAACATGTGGAATTTGTTGCGAGCTGTGGCAGACATGCGCGCCCGCTCCCAGGCACTGGTGTTGATTTCGATTATGGCATTGTTGATTTCTAACAGAGCTGTGGTGTTGATGTACATAAATTGAGCCCCGAGGGAGGTAGTGGGCAAGGGAGAGAAGGAGGCGTCGTGCTCCAGGCCAAGCTCCTCTCGCCTCAGCTCAATGGCTGCCTCTTCATCACATATGAATTGCTCCATGAACTTGGAGACTGTGGCTCTGAGGCCATCAAGGGGTTCGAACTCGTCCTGGCGCTAGAGTTTGAAGTAGGTCTCGAGCCTTTTCTCCAAGTTCGAACCGCACACATGTTTCTGACAGTTGGCTACATCTGTACAGACTCATGGTCGAGGGAAGTGTAAAGGCATTTGCGACTAAGCCAATCGGTTTTGCTGGGATATATGGTGTTGCGAACCTGGATGAGCTCGGCCAGCTTCTCATTCTTCCCTTTTAGCGCCAGCTCGTCCTCTGGTGGTCTAATTTCCAGCATCGCTGTAGCTGTACACACCATGCTCTATGGCAAAACAAACAATGAAATTCAAATCATCACAACTAGCCCATGAATCTTGGCAGTGGTACGACCGTACGAGGAGGGTACTCAGTACACTTGAGCAAGGAGTTAGCTACTGTGTGAGTCAGGGACTGTATTTGGTAAAGCTGTGGACCCATATCGCATTGTGGCGTTATGTTTAAAACTAGAACGCAATAACGTGTTGTTAAATTACGACTACTTGATATTGAAGTCATCGGTTCAAACTAGTTCGTAAGACAATCGACTACTCTGCCTTACAATTCTACTTCTTAGCATACACAATAAATATGTCCCGACACACCTCGTGGTTCATATAAATACCCAACACCATTTAATACTCAGCAACTGGTTTGAAAAAACCAACGGGAATGGGACGTGACGCTCGAAACCCATTTCGAGCGAATCGCCACCCACGACGCCTTGAAATACGTATGAAAACATAAAGACCGAATGCAGCCAGTGCTACTGCCACGAAGATCACTACACCAAGGATTGGACCTTTGGCAATACTTATTGGATCTGAAGTCTGATCCAACTGGGTACTGATACTGGTCATGGTAGCAAACATCGTTTGAGTTCTCAGAAGGGTGGCCGTTGGTGAGGGACGGTTTCCTGAGCCCTAAAGTAGATTTAGCACCCGTCAAATGTTTGCAAAACTGAAGACACATGTACGACTTACCTGTACCATAGCTCCACTACCTCCTTTGGCAGTATTACCATCACCATTGTTACCACCGCGACCCTTGCCATTTGAATTAGAATCTGGGGAGGGCGCAGCCTGAAAAGCTGGGACTATTTGAACTAACGGCGATGGTAAAATAGGGGCCACTTGTGGCGATGCAGGTACTTCTGGAGCAACCACAACAGGAGCAGCGGAAGGTTGTACAGGGTCTGGTGATGGTTGAGCCACGACAACCGGATCTGGCGAGGGATAAGGTACCACTATAGTATCTGGAGACGGATGTGGTACCACTACCGGTGGCGCCGCGGATGGATCCGGAGGGGACTGTGGAGCGACTGGACCTGAATCAGATGTAATTGTAGGCATGGGGGATGGTGTTACTAGGACATCATTACTGTGTGAGGTTACAACATTCTTTGAAGTTGTTGGAGGTTGTACAGAAATTTTCGGCGTCGACATATTACTCTTAGCCGCAACAACAGCAGATGGTTGTATGACAGTACCTTGTGATGCCGTTGCTGGTGCTGCAGATGGTTCAACAGGAGCAGCTGAAGGTTGTATAGGATCTGGTGAAGGTTTGATAAGAACTGGTGATGGCGCAGCATCGGATGGCTACGAGTTAATTAGAAACTTTAGCAGCTTGCTGCAAAAAGTCCACGCAAGTGCGAGAATATACCTTGACGACGACAGGCGCTGCTGATGGTTGCGCCACTGGCTTATCTGCAGATGGTTGCACACGAGTAGGTGGATTTTGTGGCGCCGCCAGATTATTGCCACCAGCAGGATTACCAGTATTACCACCATTGCCGGCTTGTCCTGCATTTGCCGGAGCAGGCGATCGCCTCTCGAGATTGACTATGTCGTTTTTCTGACGTCAATACTACGCAGAAGTACAAATGTAGTGCCGACTGGATGCTGACCTTGAGCTGAAGGCGTGCCTTGATCACCAATTTTTGGATTTCCACTGGTGACTGACACAGGGGCTACTTGGGTTGTGCTTGGTTGTGTTGACAGTACTATGGTGTTACATGAGACGTGAGCCCCAAGTTGCTCTGACAAGCAGCTCTTCCCGAATCGGTACCCTGGGTAGACTGAATCTTGATTTGCAGTGCTTGGACTGCGCTGGATTGCATCAATGGTACTAGCAATGAATTCAAGATCTCAATGATCGTCTACAAGTACACATGACGTGTCACAATTCATACCTTGACTATGGCCCGCCGTTGCCGGTGATGGCTGAACGGTACTCGTTTGTGCAGATAGTACCTGCTTGACTAAGTTTTTGAAACAATGAGAAACCTGTTTCGACGTCGCGGGAAGTCAGAATAAAAGCAGTCTTCTTGGAATACCTTTAGCAGTTGATGATGTAGCAGCAACCGTGAGTGGTGACAGATCTTGTCGCATCACTGTTGTCTTCACCGATGACTCTGGTTGCGTCCTTTGAGCTGAAGATGGCTGAAGATTCGACTGGCCCATGTCGGAATTACCACTAGATGACGTGGTCATTGTATTTGGCTTTCCTGCAGCAACGGCTTTCGTACTGATGGTATCCATTGCTACATTTAATAACGGCCGGGCAAAGCTGACGACGTCGCCTGTCACATCATATCGGGCTTGAGCTTTTGGCTGCAATGTCGTTTTAGCTTGGGATAGGGCTGTATTACAAAGGATTAATTCAAGTTGCAAAAATTAAAGCCGTTCATAAACCGTACCTTGAACTTCGGGAAGTCCACCGTAATTGCCATAACTCACAGCATCCTCCTCAGAATTGCTACTTTCTAATGTATTTGAGTCAATTACTTCAATATCGCTAGATGACATGTCCGAATCTTCCTCGTCGTCCGTATCCTCATCGGTAATAACATCTACTTGACGTTTGACTAGTCTGGTGAGGCCTTCTTGGTTACCACTGTAGACGGCAGGTTCGATTTCGGATAGTCGTTGGCCTCGTTTGTAGACGTCACCTGACGTTGGTTCATGCATGTGAGATCACGAAGATCATCTCAGATCAACCTGATTCAGAGGAGGAAATAGGTTTACTAGCAAGAGACGCCAAGCATGCATGTCGTCCATTCGTTTCCCACTGCGTTACAATGGAATGATCGGTCAGCTTCTGGATGTTTAATTCGCTGCATCAAATCTTCCACATTCCAACGGGATAAAGGTACGAACTTCATAGTATTCCTTAATCGCATCATTTACATCCTGCCCATTAGTCCATATTCCTTCGATCTTGGCTCTTGAATCACATTCTGTCCGTACAGGTTCATAATAGTAATCATCATCCATGTCGAATCTGAATGAGTTGATGACAGGATAGAAAGCCCACAGTAGTAGAATCGCAATAGTGCTTCTCCACCGTCTTGATTCATCATTGATTCTTGCCATTTTGTTTGATTTTGTGGAAATATTGTTGTATAGTGCGGTGGGTGCGGTTTTGAAGGTAGAGTAGTGGCACAAAAGAGGCAAGCCCGAACTGGTGATACACGTGCCGAAGTAGCAAAAAAGCTCACTGGAAGACAATGGTTGGCTGACGCATGAATCTAAGAGTAAACACAGACGATTTATGTATTTGCACATAGGAAGACTAGTATCGGGGATATGGCGTGGCAATACCGTGACCACTAGATACAAGAGAAGGTCGGTAACTGATTATGCGCCGTTTGCATTTTCCATAACTAGGCGATATTAGCGAGGTAGTCCTTGATTTCCGAGGGCTCTAGTCTCCTGAATACACCGGTTTTGTATTTTTCCCCTTCTGGCGTTGTTTTTTCCATTTGGTACGCAATGCCGATTTCGATGGAGGATTCTGTCATTTGGCCTTCAAATCCTTCTTTGAGAGTCAAGATGGCAGTATGTACTGCATCTTCTAGTTCCATGCCATCTGAAAACCTAGGTGCACTTGATGCGGTGAGCCCCAGCCCCGCTACTCTGTTATACGCAATGGGTTCAGGCACGCACCTCTTCTCGAGAAAGGTCTTGGCATTGATCATGTTCTTTCCAATGGCACTAGCCTTCCATGCCCAATATGAACCTGATGGATCTACCTGATACAATGATGGACCTGATTCATCGTAGCCAATAATCAACAGCGAGACTCCGAATGGCCTCACACCACTATGGCAACAAGAGCCTTGGTCGTTAGGAAGCGCGACACGTAAAAGCTCGCGCAACCCCCACCGAGCACATACCCAGATTGTGTGAATTCCTGCATGACAGAGGCAACTTCACGCACCAGCATGACGACCGATGGCTCTTCGTTATATACCCTCTTATACTCTTGTGCGGATTTACGGGCCTTGTCCACCAGAACTCGAGCATCGGGGCCCATGCCTGAATAGACCATTCCAATACTTGAACATATGTGAGATATTTTTTCAATGGTGGTATCGTCGATGAGTGGGGACGTGGTCTTCTTTTCTGTGCATATGATTGCCCCATTATGACCTGGTGGATGTTTGAAAGGAAATGTCAGGTTGATGTCGAGGTGCATGGATGAGACGCAATCCACAGTGGCCGCAGAACGAATGTCACGAGGGTCGCGACAGGACAAGCGGCATAGCATGCACACACACCTTTGATGCCTATGCTGGTGACACCTTCAGATACAGCATTCAATGCATATTCGATTTGGACGAGTTTTCCCGATGGGGAGAACGTGGTCAGCGAGAAAGAGTACCTGTCTCCCATGCCTGGCACTAGCAGCTGCTTGCCTGGCTATACAATGGTGATGATGGCTGTTGAGCGTTGCCTGCGTTGCAGCCACTGAGCGATTACGTGGGATGTGCTGCCACCGGCCGACCGACACCACAAGGTCGACGAGCGCGAGGACGTCTCCGGCATCCTCCTGCAGCAGCACGACATCAACTCAGCACGCAGGGAGCTCCCACTCTGGACACTGTCTGTCTGTCCGTCTCGTGCAATTCTCCATTTCCATCAGCAATCACTCCATTCCATTCCGTAGCCGAGATGTTCAGAAGCGCATGTGCATCCATACCGCGATGCCTCGTTCCCTCATATCGTCCAGTCGGCCCCCCACTGTTCACGAGCACCATCATCATGCAATCCAAACTCCAGCCACTCCGCCATCAACAAATCCACCCAATGTCGCTGATGCGGAAACGAATACTAGGAAAGAGGCCTCGTCCCATAATGACAAAGACACCAAGGAAGCCAACACCGTCTCGACAGGACCCCATCGTCACAAAAGGTGTGTGTTTCGCACTGACATTTCAAATGTGGTTTGTTTGTCCGCTTGTCCCATTGTGCAGGTCTGACTGGGACGTGCGCACCCTGAACTGTGTATGTAGATCAGTTACCGTATCTCGTGAAAAGGACACCGGTAGCACGGTGGTTACCTGTCTATAGGGAGTTCAAGAACCAGACGGGAATATGGACTGTCATTCGTCGAATCGAAGGCAACATACAGGTAAATGCAATTCCTGTGCGGCATGGTTGCTTCATCAGGCGATGAGGGGTTTGTGATGATGCTGACTGTTGTGTGTTGTCGCAGGTGCTGAACGTTCAGATGATTTACATTGCTGCGTGATAATCCTAGGCGCTAGCGAAAGATCTTGCGACTATAATACCCAAACAGCGAATCGCCATCCAGGAAATGACGCACCAGATTAGGATAAAGGGGAATTACCGGCACGATGTCAAGACGTGGTTGATCAGCCGACAGTTTTAGGTATTCTATGCATCACTGATATACGTCTAGTCATATGTAGTGTACATCTAAACGCTTTGTGCTCATGGTCGTCATCGTCCTAACATGGGGTAAAGACGGAGATCGTTTCATGTTTGGTGCACACAGTGCATTAGCATCTGCAGCTCGAGCGTACAAAGTTACAAATCGAAAGTCCAGTTCCAGGATGCTCCAGGCGCATTTCTCCCAAAAAAAAAATGAAACAGCACACACAACAGAACAGCACTAATTGACGGATCGCCTAGGCACAAACTCCACCATCAAATGATGTATCGACGTAGAATTCAGGTTCGTCTTGACTGTAATGTTTGGATCATCGAGTCTTGGCGAGTAGTGGTATAAGAGGCACGCCGTGATGGTTTTGAGCAGTGTCTGAGCAATTCCTTTTCCGATACCTACATTCACAGCGCGGACGTTACTACTCCGCCTCATCCACACGTTGAGCATGTGACTCACAGTGGTATACACCATCGCCAAACGGCAGAAAGCTGCCCGGCACAGTCCCAGCCCTGTCCCAACGATCAGGATCAAACGTCAGAGGGTCCACCCACGACGCAGGATTAGTATGCAGGCCCATCGGGAAGACTCGTATGTTGGTGCCTTTGCGGATATGGTGTCCGAGGATGGTTGTGTCTCTCAGTGCCACTCGTGTAGCTGGGTTGAAGGATGGGTGAAGACGAAGTGCTTCGAGGACCATGTTGTGCAGCAGCCTAAGTCACATTTTGGTGTTGGTATTTCCACAAGTGATTCACAACAAGAAGAAAACAAGAATCTCACTTGGACTTGAATTCGCCAGCGACGTTGCCCTTTCCGTCTGCGCCCAGTTCTTCATCAAGCTCAGCCTGTAGTCGCTCCACCAGTGCTGGGTTTTTGCATAGCTCGTAGATCAGGAATCCTAGTGTCCCAGGTGTCGTTCCCTGTGCGCCAAGGTACTAGAACAGGGATGGCGTGTTAGCAAACAAGTGGTTTGACGTGACATCAGAAGTACTCACGAAAGTGACGCATTCATCAACGATTTCCTCGTGTGTGAATTTCTATGTAAATAGCCAACTCCTTGAGTTTTTTTCCCCGTTTTTCCAACAACTCCACACCACAGCGCAACCAACTCACATCGTCCCCGCTCGCATCCATGGACAGCAAAAAGTCAATAAAGTCCTTCGGCCCCTCTGACCCGTGGCCGGCCCCGCCATGCTGTTCTCGCAACGCAGCGCGCTTGTTGGAAATGACCGTGTTGAGCATATCCAGAACCGCACCGACTTGCATCCCGACTTGCTCCGGCGCCAGGCCACGACTAGCCCACAACCACTTGGGCACCACGGCCCGCTACACCATGAACGCATGAGCACGACGACGTCCAGGCGGTGCACATGGCGGGACACCACATACCTGAGTGGTGAGATAGCCAAAGTTGAACACGGCCGCATCAAAGGCGGACCTGTCCGGCCTGTCTCGCTCCAACGCGTCCACCATGCCAAAGGCATGCCCAAAGAGTATGTGGCCCAGCACCTCGACCACCAGGTTCTTCATGTGCCTAGTACGGCATGCAAGTCAGTATGGGGCCATGCACACACACACACACCGCCATGGTTGAAATTCGCGCACACACGTACACGCTGGCATCGACAACGACGTGCCCGTCCGCGCGCAGCCGGCCCCAGATTGCGAACAGCTGCTGCATGCTCCCCTCCACAACGCCCGGCACCTGGCGGAAGCTCCGGGGACCGAACGCAGGCTGCAGGATCTTGCGGTGCCGCCGGTGCTCCGCCCCCGTCAGCGCCGGCAGCGCATGCGGCGACAGCGACAGCCGCTTCATGAGATCCGTGCGGTCAAACTCGTCCTTGGACGTCAGCACGCGTTTGGATTCCGGCGCGTCCGTCAGGAGAATCACTTCCATGAGCCCAAACACGGGCGGCGGCAGCCGCACAATCGGCCCGTACGTCCCGCACAGGGATGTGAGCAGCGCGTGCATCGTGTGCTTCTTGCGTGCGTCTACAACGTCTTTGAGAAACTGGCGTGAAAAGAATGACGGGCCTAGTTTTGGATGTTAACCGTATCGTTAGTCGAGTCACGACTAACAGCATGTGCCGCCGGACCGATCCCAAAGCCGCAGCATCTGCCATTCCGGTAAACAAGGCGGTAAAGCGCTCGTACCTGGGACGCTCTTGTTCTTGGGTTTCCCAAAGCTGTACACTGCGTAGGCGGACGTGGATACAGCGATGGCTAGGATCACAGCAGCTGGGTGTTTTCGTATAAAGTCCATTTTGTTGTATTTCTCAATGTCTTGATGCAGGTTTCTCGACTTGCGTGTTGCGGCTGTGACAGCCGACTGGTGTTCGTCCAAGTGCGAGTTTGGACACATTGATACCAATCAAACCGACCTGGACGACATACCTCGTCGCGGACTCGACAGCGACTCTATTACGTTACTGCAAAGCGCTATTGCATGGACACATTATGTACAAAACCCGGACGCGGACACGCCAATCCAAAGCAGTAAAAAGTAAATATAACAGAAACTACAAACCCATCTAAGCTTTTCCTGATAGCACTTCACGTATCCGCCGTTCTAGCTCCCGCACTAGTCGATCTTCTCGTGTATATACACCGGATGCTAACAGCTGGTCGCGTTCAGATGCCAGTCTATCTACTTCCTCTAATCTGCGAGAGTCTAGCGCTTCATAGTCCCGCTTGTTGATCACAAACGTATCATTCCCGCCGGTATTATGATTATTACCATGGTAATGCACCGGTCCCATGGACGCTCGAAGAGTCTCGACTTCTTTCCGAACAGCGTCAATCTCGCGACGGTCGCGCTCTAGTAGCAGGGCATCGCGTTCTCTGGCGCGCTCGTCGTCTGCTTCTCTGGCAGCTTTTTGTGCCTGATTCTCCAACTCGAGCTGTCGCCGACTTCGTTCCTTGGCCAACTCGTTCAAAGCCCGCATCCAATTCGCCTTGTAGTGCTTTTTGGCTCTTGTCAGAGTATCCACTTGTCGCTGTAGGTTTGTGCCACTCGCCACTGCCGATGCCAGCTCACCCTTGAGTTGCGCGTCAGGACCAGTCGCCAGGGCGGCTCGCAAAGCATGTTCGGATGCCTCCAACTCTTTATACCTACGTTCGAACTCGTCACGCTCCTTGATGGCTCGTTCTCGCCCAGCTTCAGAATGAGCCGCTCGGTCCTTTTCTACCTCTAATCGATGCTTCAACTCGTCGGCCAGCCGCCGCGATGTATCCCGCACCTCGGACATGTATCGTTCGTGTTCTCGTTCCATTTCGTCGCGACGCTTGGCTAGATCCTCTTCGGCTACCAAGAGGCGACGTTCCCGTGATTCTAGATCTGTAATCATTCTCTGAGCTTGTGCTTCCAACTGCTTCAAATCTTCACCGCGACGATGCAATAGAATGTCGCGTTCCTGCTCGTGCTTCCTCCATTCTCCAGCCAACTGCTTCATCAAATCTTGCTCGCGCGCCAGCAGATGATCTTTGAAACGACGCTCCTCGTCCATTCTCCATACTTCCAGATCAAGAGCCGCTCGGTATTCAGGCGTATCATGGATCGAAGTATCCGCTGCAGTATCCAACATCGGATTGACGATACCTGCATTGTTCGCTTTACTTGAGCCACGCGCTCTAGGCGCCGGAGCCGGTATGCCATTACTACCAATCCCGCAAGGACCATTCGCTTGCGATTCCTGCTGCTCGAGCGGCCCGAAATCCTCCAACGCGAGTATAACTCTCAAATCACATATCCGCTTCACCTGTCCCTCCTCATCACTGCCCACCACAACCACCCACGCATCATGGCTCTTGACAGACACTACACCGGCAACTTCTCCCTCGTGGCGTCTCGCATGGGCCTGCCATACCTCCACCATGTCCACCGACGCAGTCCCTATCTTGGCATCTCGTGCATATGAGTCTCTGCTCCACATCTCAACTACAAGAGGCACAGCTTCAAGGTACGTCTGTAGTCGGTCAGGTGCCATGACGAACTCGAACGCACAAAATGAGTGTGGCAGTAACGATTCTGCCGGTGATTTCAGCACATCGAGCGGCGGATGTGTCGAAAAGGGCGAGGAGGTCCCGAATGGCGGGTACGAGTATCTACAAAAAATAGTTCCCGACTTCAGAGTAAAGTCTCGCATCGACCGTAGTTCGATGGAGAATCGGTATTGATTCCATACGTCTGACGCTATGCTTAACTGCATCGCTGGATGAAACTGAGGCGGTGATATGAACGGTGGTGGATAATGGATAGTCGAGGCGGCAGCGGTGCGAAAGAAGGATGCATTGTTGGCCGGTTTGGCGGGCGACGCCCGACCAGCCGACTCGTGTATCTTGTGGCGGACGGAAGGCACCGGTGGACTAGGTGTACGCGGTATATACGTATCCTGCTGATCATCATGAGTACCGTTGCTTGGCTGTGAATTCGGGCCCGCTTGTGACATGGTTGGATCATTCGGAGCTTCGGCAGCAATACCACTGTCATCTGCCTCTAGCTTTACAGCCAATCCTATACTGGGCACTTTCCCCTCTGCATTCATGGGCAACTCCAGCTTCGGATTGTACAAACTATATACACGCTCAATCAATTGCCCTTGGCCCGTTTCTTCATCTAGCAGGTCAGCCAACGGAATGTCCGCAAAGCCTAGTATCTGATTGCCGCTGCATAGGTTGATCACTATGACATCCATTTCATCCAGCAGCAGCACCAGGTCGGGGAGGGAGCACCGCAGATGTACCGTGACTCGTTCGTATGGAAACGACGGCGTGGACAAATCAGTGAATGGTTCGGTCGCAATGTCATTGCCCAGTATGGAGTAGTAAAAGTGGAATTTGGCGTCGGACAGGGGCGGTTGATCGAGCAACACATTCAGATTTTCGACAAAGGCTATCGTCAGTGAGAGTGTCCATGGATTTGTCCCTTGGCCGATCTGATAGTACCCGTCTTCCATACGCTTGAAGCCTAACTGGCCTACATACCCGTCGGCGGATTTACTCTTTTGCATCACGGGTGGTTGTTTCTTTGTGTTGGATGGCTGAACCCGCGGTGGTCGTGCCGTGACCGGACGTATTTTCTGCGGTGAGGCCATGTCGGCGGGCGCTGCGAGACCTGCCAAGGAAGCCACAATTATTTCCTTTGGCCCTACACCAAAGGACACTTTAATTTCTGGTCTGAACGAGCCAGTGGGTGTTTTCGTATTGACGAGCGGATACCAAAGCTCCGGCGCAGGAAACCCTAGGTGTGCAGCTCTCAAACCCAGCATGACAAAGCCTAGATTCTCTCTGATGCCATTCAGGTCGATGGAATAGCATACCAATTTCAATGAATTACGGTGTGATCTGTGGTGGCTCAATGTCCGCATGTCCATGTCCCATTGGAGCTCGGTATCCCAGATGGGTGATGGGGTGTGGTCTGTTGGATCCGTGGTGAGGATTTCATTGTTGCATCTGCATTGGATGTAACATTTTGCGTTGGCCTTTTTTGAAAAGTTGCGACCTAGTTCGGCAAGCGTCAGCATCTGTGATCAACAGACCGGCGGCGACGGAATGGGAGTTGGTACCTTCATACACCGTGACCAACAGGGCCTGCATCCGGCTGTTCGTCGTTGCGGTTGTTGGCATTACCATTTTTCTCAGATGCTATGGGAGGGGCCGGTAACGTGCTGCGGCGCAGAGAGGGCGACGCGGCAGCGCATGCCATTTCATACAATGGGTCATGTAGAATGTGCTTCGTTCATGGAATGATTGACAGCACAGGCGGAGCAGCGAGCAGCGATCTGCCTTTGCCTCTGCCTCTGCTGGAAGATGCCGCCCGGAGTTCGAATGATATACGAGTCAGACACGTCGTCACAATCACATGCGCGACTAGGCATGCTGCATCTCTTGCTTGGCGCTATCGCTTATGGTCTCAGGGCGCGTCCCGTCGCGTCCCTCGCGCCCACTACAACATCGCATGCGCACGCAACCTGCAAAGGCACATAGGCGCACCAGCCATGTTCGCTTCCTTTGGCCGCATCAGCACCACCAGCATCCGCATCCCGCTACCAGCCTCCGTAGGCTCCATCCTGAACCCGTCCGCCATCCCGTCTCTCCATCTCCAGATTCGTCCCGCAACCAAAAAATCGTCAGGAGGAACATCAAACGGCCGTGACTCCAATCCAAAGCATCTGGGCATCAAAAAAGGCGATGGCAGTTACGTCAAACCATCTCAAATCCTCGTGCGGCAGCGAGGAACTCGGTTTCATCCTGGTTTGAATGTCGGCGTCGGCAAAGACTGGACATTGCATGCACTGGCATATGGAAGAGTCGTCATTCATTATGACCTAGCTCGGAGGAGGAAGATCATCAGTGTCGATGACGGCTCAAACTCGCTGAATCCGGTCACCACCAGGACCCAGAGTCAAGCCAAACAAATGTTGGCCGACTCCATAGACATACCCAAGTACATGAGCTTGGATGCGGTAGGCAGGTATAAATATGTCCTAGAAAAGGTACAGGAGATGAAGAAGCGGGATGAGGTCCTAGTCAAGGAGAATGCTATACACTGTCTGCTAAATAGGAATCGATCAATGGATCTCGTAGATCTCACTCTACTATGAATTACATTTCTAGTCATACAACGAATTAGTATTAATCGAACTAAACATCAATCACTGATCATTGCAGCTCACCCTATGTCGCGGGAAAAGGCGGTTGACATTGGAAAAATAGTGCATAGAGTACTTACTGTATGTGTGGAACCCACACGACGCAACGCTCTTCAGCTTGCCAATAATAAGACAACCTTTCACAATTGGCCACGTTCACAGTCTTGACGCTTCTTTCTATCAGGCAATGGGTAATGGGTGTTATTACCATCGTTGCGGCTTAACAAAACCAAGCTATACCTGTGATTACACCGAGGGGCATTCTCGGTGACGTTGAACGAGAAGACGTCAGCAGCGCCCATAAAGGATAGCTGCACACGCAGGCGCATCACAGACTCATCGGCACTCACCAGAGGCAATCAACGCATTCCTGACAGCATTCGTCATGTTCTTCAGTCGCTGTATTCGTGACGCAGGTGCAACTACCAATGAAGTATCAATTGACAACCAAGCGCTACCGCTGTCATCACTTGACTCGTTCACACTATTAATTCCCGTACATATATTACACATTCAGAGACTGGATGCAAACTACAACAAGTTACAATGGAACATACTTTGGCTATACTGATTACTCTTCCTCTGCTTTTAATGCGAATGCTAGTGTCTTGGCGTGTGAGCAGGAGGCGAGGAAAGTGAGCAGGGCATTGATCCGCTCCGACTCGTACCTCAAAAGCCAGCAGAAAGGGTGCTACTGCTCCCAACACCCAAGCAACAAGCTGCATCTTTGACAGCACCTTCTCTCCATGCGCGTGACCATTTCCTTGTCTCCTTCTTTCATCATTGCTTCGATTCGCCAACAACACTCCATTCTCACCATCTCCAGGCGCGCTGCCCCTCCGGTGACTATTGCCAACATTATTACTATTTCCATATATCTCGGGCAGTATATGCACAGTCGCGACATATAGAAACGTTCCTGCTGAAAACAAGAGTAATAAACCAGTCCATTTCGACATGTCTAATGTCCTTCCACTTGCATCCGCATCGTCATTGTGATCCACAGCAAACACCGAATGCAACACTCCAAAAGTCAAGATTGCGGAGATTGGCACAGAGGCCGCAAACGCAATCAGATGCTGTCGGACTGATCGTCTTGTATGGCCTTCATGCATCAAGAAGATTGTGTATCCTATACGACAAACGCACCGTCAGCGTGTTTGCGCACGTCCAGCTGCACGCGCCAAGCCCCCTTACCTAGTGCCGATGGCGCCTTGTGCAGTATAATAGCTAGAAACACTATAAACTCTATATTGTCGTTAGCCGAGGACGCCGCCGCACCCAGCGCCACCCCGTCGGCTAAGCGATAAATGCAAGAACGTTAGGTCGGGCGTCCGCGCCCAACAAGTCCAAACTTGCATAACATACCAGCACAATGCACCAGCAGCCCAATGGTAGCAGGCAAAGTATGTCTCGCCTTTGATTCAACAGCTGCGTTACTGCTCACGGCCAAATTACTTGCTGCAACGTCGTCTTGGACATGAGGGTGTGCAGTTGGGCCTAGATGCTCCAACAAGAACATGAATATAAATCCAGCCGACAATGCGGGTCCTATGTACTTGTGTGCCTGGAAATGGCTCTCGTGGTCGTCCTTGGTCTCGCCGCCCGGTGGGTCCGACGGAGGGGTCGGCGACGACGTTGTATCCCGAGCAACAATCCTGTTTATGGTACCGCCACTGTGTCCGTGCGGTTTAAGATTGCGACTGGTCGCCGAGACATCCTCTGCGGGATCTGACACAGCCCTGAGTGCACGGGATTTCGTTGGATTGGTCGTGGCTTGAATGGCGGCTTGCCTGACTGCAGCCAAAGTACCAACATCCTGGTTACTACTGATATCACTAGTGGCCTTGAGCTGCACATTATACAACGTGTCGACGCCCTCGGGTAGTATGACTGTCAAGGCGGTTCCTATCATCAAACCGGCGCCCAGGGTGGAAACGAGTCTGAGCTGCTCCTCCTTCAGACTGAGTGCCAGAGGTATCGATCCAGCCAGGAACGAGCCTACGAATGTCAACACACTCAATAAAAGCAGGTGTGGGAATGGATTCATTGTTGCTGTGTCTGCCTGTCGATGGCTTGTGTGCTTGGACCGTGCGCGCCTCCCGCGGTCGGCGATTTCCTCTTAGCGTCATATAATTCAGCCCACCGCAAATTAGAAGCTCTCTGCATCGGATGCAGAAACAGTCGATGCCATTGCAACAAACGTCCCTGCCTATTTTGTTTTTCACTAAAAAACAACAACAACATTCAATTATACTTTTATGATACAATATTACAATATTGCACCGTAATGCTAACGACGATATGATGGCTCATTCCAACTGGGTATGACATGAGTCTCTTCCAGTACAATGTCCCCTAGTTCCATCTCGTGCAGTGCTTTACCAGCTGGAACCATTGGCAACACGTGCTCATTCTTCTCCACAATGGCATCCAAAACGACAGGTTCTTTACAAGCTAGGAACTCTTCCATCACTCGTGGTAGTTCCTCTTCAGTACGGACACGCAGACCTACACAACCCATTGACTGTTGCGGTGATAAATAAACGTCAGTTCAGACCCATCAAATCATGGAAAATAGTAAGAAACAACGGACCTCGGCAAATTTGACAAAATCTGGATTCCTCATTGCCGTGGCAGAGTACCTCATATCATAGAACAGATCCTGCCATTGCTTCACCATGCCTTGGAAATCATTGTTCAGAATCAATGCCTTGACGGGAATATTAAACTGTCGCGCCGTCATCAACTCCATTCCAGTCATGGCGAATGAAGCATCACCATCAATATCGACCACAGTCTTGTCTGGTTGTGCTACTTTGGCTCCTATTGCTGCTGGTAGACCGAATCCCATGGTGCCCAAACCGCCCGATGTGATGAGAGTACGTGGCCATCTCCATCTGTAGTATTGTGCCGTCCACATTTGATGTTGACCCACACCTGTGGTTATGATGACATTTTCCTTCATATCACGAGTTTGACGATCTAGTTCCTCTATTACCCGTTGCGGCTTCAATGCTGCTCCTGGTACAGAGGGTTTGTACGAAAATGGATATTTCACCTTCCAGGTATTCAGTTGCTCCAACCACCCCGATCGATCCTTCCCAATTTGTAGCAATGGGAGCAAGTGTCTCATATTCGTAACTACATCTCCTTCGACAGCTTCGGTGGCTTCTACTATTTTATCAATATTTTTTGGCATGATTTCAAAATGTATGATACCACCTTTACCATCTCGGGCAGCCTTCTTAGCTGCAGGGGCGAATTTACGTAGAGTACCAGTGACTCGATCATCGAATCGAGCACCTAGCGCAACGATACAATCAGATGTTTGCATTGCTAGATTCGCGAAGGCTGATCCATGCATGCCCAACATCAACAACGACAATGGATCCATCTCGTCAAATGCGCCTAGCCCTTGTAATGTTGTAGTGACCGGTATGCACCCTCTGTGAGCTATTTCGCGTAGGAGCTTCGGCCCATCTGGATGTGATAGGACACCCTGGCCTACATATAGCAATGGTTTTTTGGCATTGTTTATGAGCTTGGCACTTCGTTTTATGGCATCCATGACTGCAGGTATTGGTTCATGACTGTTTGGTTGCACGGTAGATGATAAGAGTGGAGGCCTTCGACCTTGTCGGAATGATGGGGACCCTGTCAGTATACAGGCACAGGGCACTCGATAAAAGACATAAGCGAAGAATAGCGACCTGGTAGGATAGCCTTCATACCACCGTGTATAGGCTTTTTGAGCTGACCAGCAGTAACGTCCTTTGGCAAGTCAACCAAAACAGGGCCGGGTCTACCAGTAGTAGCAATTTCAAAAGCCTGGTTGATCTTTCTCGGCATATCCGCTATGTCGGTAACCATGGCATTCCATTTCGTACAACTTCTTGAAATACCAACTATATCTGCTTCCTGGAACGCATCTGTGCCTATGGCCCCAGTGGCAACTTGGCCTGTAAATACAACCAGAGGCGTACCATCCATCAATGCATCCTGCATCGGCGTGATAGTATTTGTAGCACCGGGGCCCGACGTTACTAGCAGTACGCCTGGTTTACCACTAGCTCTAGCATAGCCTTGGGCCATATGTCCACCACCCTGCTCATGGCGTGGTAGGACAAAATCGAAATGTTTCGAGTTGTAAATGGCATCAAATACCGGCAAGATGGCACCGCCGGGATAACCAAAAACCACCTTGACGCCATGGCGTAACATCATTTCGTGGAAGATTTGACCGCCAGTCATTCCGACGAATGTGGTATCGACCGCAGTGGATTCACCTGGGGAAGCTCTTACAGGCGGTTGTTTTTGTTGCAAAGGGGCGCTAGAGTTGGGAAAATAGATATCAGATGCACTCGTTGCAGGTGGTGTTTCGCACGTGGGACTCATTGATGTTGACTCCCGGCGCGACGAGTTCAAAGACCAAGAAGAGCGCTAACTGGAACATTGGCAGCTATTGAAAGGCCTCGCCGGAGCACGCAAGTCGGATGTTCCGATGCAATTGCTTGTGCAGCGCACCAAGTGCCCAGCAGTACCCAATGCCAGGAAAAGACTCAAGACCGTAACTTACTGAGCTTGCCCTCTCCTGGAGGACTGCACGCCGGAAGCAGGCGTCAATGCCCTGGCCGCACAGCATCCTCTCGTCGTCCTAGACAACATGTTGCTGATTGCTTCTTACAAGGGCGAGGAACTGGCTACTCATGCGAGGGATTCTTCTTTTCATTTTGACCTTTATTGGCGACGTCCGAAAGACTTTATTTGCACGACTCCAAGGGCCAAGGAGAAGACGCCATGAGTGCTCTATATGAGTGATGCGTTCGACAACAAAATCACTCCCCGCCTAGGCAAAGAACTACATATCACTACTACACTCTACACGCTTACTTGTACCACAACCTCTGTCCATGCCAAAAAACAACTATGCATTCACTGTACGCCATGGTCCCAAAACTAACCGTGATTGTGTTTGCTTAGGCTGCCACTCCTAACCGTAAGCCTACCAACCCAACATGCACTTACTTCTGATAAATCAATAATACCCCTAGGGTTGAGGTATGATGTGTACAGGAAAGAATACTTGTCAATGGCCCTCGTCCAATCCAGCAAACCCAGCTTTTCATACTCGCTAGACACAACCTTCTTGCAAAGAGTCCGCTGGAATTCTTCGATATGATCCCGGAATGGTTCAAACGTTACTGGTTGTAAATCCCCAACTATTGGAGACGCCGCTGCTAATCTAGCTATCTCAGAGTTATATGAATCATACGAAGCATCTTCTAGGAGGAGACCGTAGCCCGGAATCTCGGGAATGTCAATCTTTGCTCGACCAAACGAGTTGGCTACCACTGATCTTGGAGTGTTGGTTCGTATGACCAGCACCGCCAACGCAATCATCTTTACAATTTGATACTTTTCGAATGACCGTGCTGATATTGTGATTCGAACCCATTCCATACCGTTATAGTATTCAGGCGCTATTGGAGTATGTGAGCAAAAAGGCTGCAGTGCAAGGTGTTTGTGAACTACCTGAAGCTTCGCAGTTAAGTACCCTTTCATATGGCATGTCATCATAGATTCCACCACGTGTGTAGTCTAAAATGGGATAAAAGTAAGTATACAGCCATCAAAACACAGTAACGGCAATACGTTACATACTGTGCCAGTTGTGAGTTCCCCTGTAGATCCCCATGATGTGATTCAAAGCTTTCAACTGTAGTGGGGTGGCTCGGAATTCTCTCATTATCTGGAGGTCTTCGGCCGTAGGTTCTGCTAGATTTAACGGCTCAGCAGCGGCCGTCATGTCCTTCAAGGATTGTTGGAATACGTTTTCTGAACTTTCATCCACGAATCCTCCAGGTGCACTACGCGCTGGTTGTGACCGTGACCGTGGCCCTGGTGATAAAGAGCCTCCTGCTCTGCTACCATCACGACGCGATAGAGTTCGCCGCAAAGTGCTAATAATTCCATCCTCAGAGCCGCCTGATGGGCCACCTGGACTACCTAGACCACCTACAGAGTCTTTACGGCGTAGCGTCACTGGGATTTCGTCAAGCGGACTAGTTGGTGTAGACGATGTTCAGAGTCGGCAGAATATAACCACAACATTCTCGTCATGAGGACTTACTCTGCCGCTTGACCACCTAGTACACCATTAGCATAAGGCGTATAAATTCGTGGAATGTAACTGGAAGTAGTAGGAGACTTTAAATTGTCGCTGGACCTGGATCTTCTTCCTCTTCTACTAGTGATTCTTTTCAAAGTAGCTATAAAGCCCTTTTCTTGAGACTTGGGAGGCACTTTGGATGTAGGCTCATCATCAATGGCAACAGGCGATAGGGGAGCCGAAGCACAGAGTCTGCCCGTTTTATCGTCCATTGTATCATACATAGGCGAAGTCGGCTGAGTTGTGTGTCCATTGCGGTACTTTGTGGCAACACGACTTGAGCGAGATACTCGACGACTTAGAGATCGGAGTACACCACGACTTTCTTCTATCGGGACCTGTACTACATGTACTACATCTTCGTCCTCGCGAGCTGGATTATGGTAATGAGTTTGTGTCGATGGCGCATGGAAAACGTAGGTTGGAAGCAAGTATGTCCATGACTGCGTATCACAATTTCTCCGGGCACTGAAATCTGACGTTGCTTGGACAAGGCCTATTTAATATAGAACACGACAGTCAGCGTTCATAGATTTGACGAAAAGACGCAACGAGTAATGACACAACGTAGCACATACCCCAGACACGGACTTGCTCTGGCAATAGTTGATTAAGAGACTCCAGAAAGTGAGGAGTATCGAGTACACCTTGCTTCATGTAAAGTGTTGAAGAAGGTAAATTGTGTGGATATTACGGAAGTGTAAGGAAAACTGGCACTTATCTCCAGTGATACCATCTGTCTCAGCGCATGTACACCAGCATCTGTATTCGACGTCTTTGACAACTTCAAATGCTAATTGGTGACGGAAGTGGTCAGCACAACCACTCATATAGACAATATGCAGCCGTCGTTATTCCCCGGGACTGACCTTCTTGTTCCTTGGGATGGCAGACAAGCTGGATAATGCGGCCAACAAGTCCCCTTCAACAGTTGATTCACCCCTAGATCTGCAGCATGAAGCGTGAAGTAATGAGTTCGGACCGCCGAGTTGAATTTGGTTCTCATCATCACATAATGGCCCCACCTTTCAAACCCCGAATAGGCAAAACTGTCATAACTCATGGCCAACACCACCTTTGCCGGCACAGACTTCTCCACCGCTTGTATGGTATGTTGGGAACCAGCTTCATACTCGGCTTCTTCTGGTACAGTTGCGGCGTCCAACATTCTATCAAAGTCCAAGTTTGAACCAGATTGTGATGTTACGACGATCACTAACGATCAACTAGCTACAGCACTACTGGGAACTGGAGCGAACGGAAGCGAAATGTGGCAAGCTACTGCGGCAGTCGGTACTAATGATTTCTGGGAATTCCTGAAGTTCGCTGAACGGATGGAAAGTGGAAACCAGAAAGCAGCGTTTAGGCAGACCCTGGCCCATGGCCATGTGATTGAGCAGAAAGCATCCTTCTGTCATAGGACTAGATAAGAACCTTGATTGGCACCCAAACCTGATCTGAGCGCCAAAGCTCCGTCTGAGCGGCATAGCATTGGTGCAGAGCAGACTAATACCACTGGACAGCAAGATCCATCCATTCCAGCCAACTAATCTCGGAATGGTGTGGCGTGGTGTGGCTTCCCGAAAAAGGCTATCCACCATTGGAGATAAACCCTTCGTCGCGAGGGTTTTCAGTGGGGTATGGACAGTGTTGAGATGTGACTGTGCGCGATGCTCATGTAATGTGTGGTGCGAGTGATGTGGAAGTGAATGTTGAGTGCTTAGACACATGTCAGATAGATTGACAGATACAATGGAGAATAAACAGATAAGGAATTAACAGACAGGTAGCCGATGACGATGACATCAATCGTAGGTCCGACTGCTCTCCCCTTGTACTATAATATTTCAGTTGCCTTTGATCATAGTAAAAGTATGATAGTACTCGCAGCGTGCTGCATAATCTATTGTTTGATAGTCCATGCGGCTACCGGTAGTATATGAACAACATTCAATGGCAAACTCAAAGTGTCACAGAATCATGCATCACATGCGCCTCCCTCCAAATCCGAATCCGAACCAATTGCTTTAGATTCAGCCACGTCGCCACATCTGGCAGTTCCAGGACACCATTCTGCATTGCTTGGTATTATTTTTCCTTGTGGATTGAGATAGTGGAGGTACCAGACGGAATGCCGATCAATCAATTTCAACCAGCCTTCCCACCTAATGGATGCCGATTCACAATGAGCAAAATCTCACCTCGTTCAAGGAACGAAAAGAAAGCGCTTACGTGTTGTTCTCTGCTTCATCTTGTCTCATGCCTGGAGTGACTTGCTCCCTTTTGAAAGCTTCTATTTCTTCTTTATGTGGCACGTAATCAATAGGACCCCATCCAGCTATATGTGCGATCGAGTAAATCGTTTTTCATCAGACACACACCGAATCCTCATAAACGCACCTTGTTTTCGGCGTCCCTGACGATCGCCATTGTACCTGATAAAAAACAGCTAGGTTCGCAAAGCATATTAATTATTGTGAATCACAATATTTGTCCGTTGACGAAAATCGACGGACCTCGTCGAGCAAAAGACCAACCCCAGGGGCTTTAGGTATGGTCACTCGTACTGTGCCAAACGATGCCTTGACTACATCTACGGGTGTGCCAGTTCTCACAACCAGAATCGCCATAGCTATGAGAAAATATCCGTTAGCTTGATACTATCAAGGGCTTTCAACCTCAA
This sequence comes from Synchytrium endobioticum, assembly GCA_006535955.1. Lineage (NCBI taxonomy): Eukaryota > Fungi > Chytridiomycota > Chytridiomycetes > Synchytriales > Synchytriaceae > Synchytrium > Synchytrium endobioticum. Next base: position 22,151 of record QEAN01000001.1, on the reverse strand, counting down.
AAAAATCACCGTACCCATCATTTTTCGAATTTGGTGCAACTGAAACGATTGTCCATGTATCCTAATTCTGACCCACTCAACGTCAACTCCATCCGGCGACGTGATTACTTCGGGATCGTAGACTTTTATTGCCAGCATATGTCGTACAGCTGAGGCGTCTGTAAATTTGGCTCCGATTGTGTAGTTCCAGAAATTACGTGATCCTAGATACATTGTCATAATTTCTTTGAACGCTTGCAACTCTTCTGGTTTCGCCCGTCTTTGTCGAAATAACTTTAACTCCTCGTCAGTTTTGACCTTGGCTTCAACTACTTCGTATATTACTTTGCTTTGCGTTTGGGTCGCCGGTTCATTGTATGTTATAATGCCCGTTTCATCCACTCTTCCAATTACTTCTCCTTCTGAATTTAGCACGTTGGTTTCACATTTGCCTCCCCTTGCAGCAAAGTTAGAGGATGGATCTGGTTCACTAAATACATACGATGGCATGTAGTATTCATATGCTCGCTGTTCACAGCTTTTTCTAGCGTCAAAACTGGCAGTCACTCTCGTTAGGTCTATAAAATATTGTGTGTTCCTGTGTGAAGCACTGTATTTAGTGCATGGGCTTCCACTTTGCTTAACTCACGCCAAACCCGAATCTCTGGAGGTAGAAGCTCATTGAGCCTCTTCACTGTTGCCTCCTCACTTTCGGGTATAACCAAGTATTGGGAGCAGGAGGGTAAGTGGGTTGATTAACCGGAGCCAACCACTTATCTTGACAGAAAGCAGATTCCGACATGCCGAAACACCCTTGTCAGTACGAGCGCTTCGTGATATACCAATCTATATAAGAAGCGTCGGAGTGTATTGCGTGCTCTGTCAACCACCAATTTCACGCACCTTTCGCATGTGCTCAGAGTTTTCATCCGTCACACAGCCAGCCAAATTCAAAGCTTTCAATAATTCGGATTCAATAGTTTTCAGCTGTCTACCTCCGCTTTCTTTAGATTGGTCATGCCTATGACAGTTTGAGCTTGGTCAATTTGAGGAGCGAAAAAAAACAAGGCTAGATGACAAGTTGCCTGACAAACGTACATCTGAAGACCATGATATTTTTTGCCCACATATCCGAGAAGAACAGCGTATTTGACTTTTGGTGGTTTGGGTTGTTTGCTAGGATGGTCCCCGTCATTATCATCGTCTTCATCCTGCTCTCTTGGTCGCTTATTATGACTAGTGGCAATATGCGACTTATGCGCAGCTGTATTGTCCTGTAGCTCTTGTGGTTGGACGTGGATGGCTGGTGCTGTTTGAGAACTGTCCCCATTCTGTTTCATCTCTCCATTACTGACAACCATTGAAAGTCCGACGTCCATAATGTCGGCTGGTGGGCTTGGACGATTCAATTCTCCATTACTGGCAGCTACTGACGGCCCTACTAAAGGCTGGACCTCTGTATCGTCGGATGCTGGATTCATCCTTGTGTTTTTGATCGATTCAGAGAAGCTGTAGTGTGGATCAATCTCCATCGAAGGTATACGGCGTACTATTCAAAATAATCATATACAATACATGCGTGGGCTTTCATGAACACAAACGATACACGGTCTTAATATTCTACATATCCAACCTAATCAAGTGCAGCGTTGTAGTCCCGACACCCGAGGACAGGACACCACTTTATAACGAAATTCCTCCCGGGAGCTCATACCAACCACTCACCTGTAGAATCTGAGCGCATTCTCACGAAAGATTTTTTTCAACTCGACTTGTGATACGCCTGCCACTTCACAACAAATGACATAAGCTGCCAACAATTCAGATAATCGCGCCGAGGCATAATCCACGGGCCCGTTGCTTCCATACATCACTCTATCAACTCCAAACAGCTTTACCGTATCTGTCACCATGTTTCCAAACTTACTATGGACAATCTCTCGAGCAGTTGCACCTGCTGATGTGCATGGATGCCTTTTTTCGAATTGGAATCCGAGTTGCGGCATCAGGCCAGACATCTTTACTTGCACGTTCGGTAGCTTGGACAGTTCTGTCATATCCCGAAGCCAGGCATCGTAGACCTCTGGTTTTGTCGCGATGTCGATCGGTGTGCCGAAATGATCCAGAACTAGGAAGAATGTTTAGACTTCGGCGATACACGGATCAACCGATTAAGTCATGATCGCATACCCATCTTAACTTCAGGGAATTTGGTGGCAAGGAAGATCGCATCCTTTAACTGGTGCCCGTAACACCATATGTCAAACGTAGTTCCGAACTCCTCAAGGACCGCAAAATTCTGATTTTTCAGAAAGAGTGAGAATGCCACCGAGCTTTTCATAGTTTTCTTTGACACGTACCATCAAAAATGGCTCCTTGCGAGCGACTCCTTCTTCCGGGCAACTCTTTATAAATCTGGCATCTTCGCCAGGATGAGCAAGCTGATATCGAATTCCCCTGTATAGAATATTCCCACGCTATCTTAGCTTCACAAATCACAGTTCTTGGTGACACATCTCATACCTAAAATGAGGTGACGCTGCGTAATGAGCTCGCAGTTCTGATCGAGTTTGCTCGACTGTGTTTTCCAATAAATCTACGATCGTAATACTTGGGTTCGATCAGTGCGCATGACAGCAGATAACGGCCGAGATGAAGTGCCTATGAATTTCATCGTACCTGTATGGCCAATGATGCCAGTTGAAACCTTGCCTCCAGACCTTGAGTGACTCGTTTCTTCGATATATTTCGTTTCACCAGCTTGTGCATTCTCGACGTTATGAACTTGCCATCCTATAAAATCTGATTTTAGATCAGGTGGCAAAGTTGACAATCATGACGTACCGCACTCAATATAGACAGAACCGTGCAATTTGACAGCGGCTTCTTGCTCAACTACATCATTGGTAGGACCCTTTCAGACATCGTTGTCGAGTATTGCCATCCGTGGGAAGACTCACTTAGCGCAATATGATCTGCACTGAGATAAGTGTTGAAAATGGCCTGAGTGCTTCCAAGGGTGTTCAACATCAGCTAAATCAAGTCATTAAGTAAATTATTGCTCTTATCCGCGAGAGCACAGACAGCAGGTACTTGGAGGGAAGCAGCTAGTTCTTCATCAGTTGGTGTTCCTGGTGGAGACTTATAACCAGCTGGTCGAGTTACTCGTGGTGTCTTTGGATTCTCAAATCCATGCTTCTCAAAGTCGAAAGCGGCCCATGCGGCTTGGATCCGTGGCGTGTCGCCTTGCACCTCCCCTTGATTTTGGAATTGACGGGAGCGCGTATGATGCAGATTCTAGCCCTACAATGCTCGAGACATTATTGTAAACTCACATAGGTGATGGTGGCTATCCACGACAGGAAAGTCCAATTGTTTCAACGCTTTCTGCGCTTCGGCTGACGGCGTCAAGATTCCGTAAACTTCCATGGGCTCAATTTTCACAGAGCTTTGCTGGGAGTTTGTGGTTCGAAGTTTGAATTGCGGACAGTGAACTGCTGCTTTTCTTCGCACACGTAACGACAAGCAACATCATACTGTTTGACACGTCCCAAATGACATCCATGGACTTGATTTCACTTACGTAGATCATTGTCGCGCGGGTTTTCAAACCGCCTAGTGAGTCTTTCGCCGCTTGCTCGACCCACCCCGGGATGTGTTGTGAACTCGTGTACATCCATACCTCAGACACAGATAACATCTTGGTAAGTCACCCGTTCTATTTCGCATGTTTGGATATCTTCCGTTTCCTTGTGTATACACATGAATAGTGTTGAATCGACCCTTTCAAGACAACACAATAAAGTTCAGTCATAACAGGATGTACCACCTTCATCCACCCTCCGCTTCAGGTACGCCGCGTAATGGCTGTTGTAGTAGTTGTTAGGATGATTGGCGCAGAGGTAACTGATAGGTGTGCTCGCGATGGGATGGATGTGTATTCAGCTGTCGTGTGTCTCTCTGTGTACAAAAGATGTGTCACAAAATATATGAACCAACACGGATGTGGCGTGCCGACATAAGCATGCGGGGCTGCGGGGCTCTCACACGCCGGCCTTTCATGATGTCGTCATTTCGGACCATTGCCGATTCACAACTCGTGAGGAAATAACAATGCTGTAATATATATATAT
>QEAN01000001.1:7570-18029 GCA_006535955.1 Synchytrium endobioticum | reverse complement strand
ATATATATATTACAGCAGTAGACAATTACTACTACTATAATCCGCATCGCAAATCGACGACTTCCGAGGCCGTACTTGCTGTTGCACGGAGAGTCCCTACTTTGGCAGCAGGTCATGAACATTAGAGTCGGAACGCACCTTCCACATTTGCGATGCGCCATCAAGGAACGAAGGGAAGGGGAGGAGCGACACGATTGGAAATTTTCCAACGTACTTGACTGGTCAGTGTACCAAGTCATACAGTTTCAGGTTAACAGGCGCCAAACTGAGATGTATCTACAAAATCTTGGCCCACTAACTAAATTATACATAACTGTACGTAACAATATAAATTCGGAAGCAACACAAGTGTATCATAGATTTGACTGGCCCTAAGATACTATTCTTAGGAAAGAGGGGTAAAAGCGACCAAAAAAAGATGATGTGTATGACATTGTTCCACATCATTGCTTTCTGATTCGCCATCCACAAAGTTTGTAAAAACATATGTAAATATACCCCCAATAGAGGTTGACCGGCCTCGAACTGTATAAGAAGCCGGTGCTACTGCTACCAGTATATCAATGACTACGTACCTATATCAGACAGGATATTCCCTGGTTTCTCATTTCTTCGACGCTTCTCATTCCTCGAGGCATCTCACCAGGCTTGATCAGTTGATCCCAGTTGTCCAGCACCATACCCAAGATCTTGACTAGAGTGGACGGAGTGATGCCTACTACGTCAGCTATTCGTTTTCCTTTCACATGGTTATCGTTAGGAGATAATCCCACTACGCATAATAAACAGGCACCAGCGATGGTATTTGGCTGCCTGGCCGCTAGTATACCCTTTTTTTCAACACGTTCAGTGAGCAAGATGGCAAACTTTCGAGCTTCGGGAGACAGGTCCAACAGAGACGAGAATCGTGGGATCATGGATGCTACATTTACGGTTTCCGCTGTCCCTATGCCGTTGATAGCACCCGATATACCACCAGTTTGATCTTTGCCCTTGGCTTGCTCGTCTGCAATGATTTTGTGAATCAGCTTGTACCGTTTACCAATGGCCTTGACTGGTACACTCGTCAATGCAGATATTTCCTTGAAGGTACGTTCGCCCTTCAGCATTTTAGCACCTGTGTACACACAAGCTGCTATACCCGCGTCGTCAGTTGATTTGGTAGGAAACTTTTGCGACAACAGGAAGTAAAGCTGCTTTGCGAGGTCAATCATGGGTCTGGAAAGTGAAGCTTGTTCAGAGAAGCGGACTATACTACTATAAGCTTCACGCAATGCATGAGCACTTTTGTCATTATCGGTAGCCATTCGATGAGCTTTTGATAGAGCAGCCGAGGCGCCACTTTTCCCATCTCTGAATGATATGGTGGTGGATTCCAATTGACCAGTATTCGGATCGACTGCACCACCTACACGAGACGGGTCTGGATCACCCGAATCATCAGCGAAGTTTCTCCATTCAGAACCAGTATCAATTAGTCGACCGTTCGACAAAACCAAACCACATTTGCCACAGATCATGTCACCCTGTTTGATATCCTCTACAACTTCTTCAGGGGTTTCTCGACAGTCTCGACAGTACAAATCTGACGGGAGCCCGGTCATCTGTATCGTTCGTATGAAGGAAGAAAATTAGCTGATATGGCCAATTGCACCGGTTGGTCAGGTATGTGGGCCTGAGGGTGAACTTGACATCTTTGGCACAAAGAATTCATATGAGGAGAAGCGATCTATTGATATATCTCGTGCCTCACTACCATATCATGACTATCCGGAACATACCTTTGATATGAGGTTGCCCTTCTTCTATGTCCAGAGAAACAAGGAAGGAGATGAAGATGTACTTACCAAAGGGCCCATTAAGGGGGTTAAGGGAGTGAAGTGACCGTGACTGGGTGAAAACTTTGTATGTGTCTATTCTGTAAGCGATCTTGTTCACGAGTTTATCCGGTTTTTTTGTCACGCTGAATCATCGACGCGGAGTGAAAGAGATCGGCAAATTCGTTACATCATGATGAAGATGTAGCTGATATGTGGATTGAAAGGCATGGACTAGCTCTAACTGCGCATTAATCCACATAATCGTGGTTATGCTTATTGTTGTTCCCTTGAAGGCGCGACAGCACATCGCAACAATGAAATGCGTTGATGAGGTGTACCGTAGTGTGATCTGATACCCATCTTGCCATCAGGTAGCCAACACCACCGCGTTGTCAGCAACGTCTTCTCGATCCGTCCAGTTTGATCTGCGAAGCGGTCAACCAGATCACCCCAGTTGCTAGACAATGACCTGGAAACCCCCACCATGTTTGTGCATAAGCACCGGAAAATTTGACTACGTCCAAAGCTATAAATAATTTCGACCTGCTGCCAGAACCGCTCCATCCATCTTTCCCACCAAAAATCACTGGCACGCAAACCACATCAGATCGACCCAGATCAACTATCTACCAGTCTCGTAATTAGACCATATCAACTCAAGATCTATATACTCTAGCTCAGGATCTACGTCACAAGTTACGCCAGCATGTATTCACAATTGGTCAAGATCATCCTGCTAGCAGCTGCCTTCGTCGCATCAAGCAATGCCTCTCCATTGGCTAACAAGGTGCAACGTCGTCAGCTTGTTGACCCAATACCTGCACCGTTATCACCTATTGAATCCCCAATTGTTGTCGTAATACCAGCCGCGCCAGTCGTCTCCCCTACCCCAACGGCCACCATCGTCGCTGCTACTGCTACTCACACTATTGGAACCGCTACCACTATCGGCACTGCTGCATCTACTTTAGTACCAGCTGCCCTAGGTCTGCCAGCTACTTTGACTACCACCGTTACCGTCGTACGCACCATTACTGCCACCGTCACTGCTGCTACATTACAACCAACCGCCATCGTCGCTGCTATACCAGCTGTGGAATCAGTTGCTTCTCAAGTGGTACAGATATAAATTGGCATGACCAATCTGTTTGTTTGTTTCTTCTATATAGAAATTACTCTAGAATGAAATTATTTGTAAGTAATATACATTAATACTACGCTTAATAAATGATGAGCATCAGCCTCATCAAACCTCTGCATCGTGCTGTGTTTAGAGACGTGGATGATCGGAACTTCTCCCACAAAGTACCTGATATGAGGGGTCACTATTTATAATGTTTTGAAGATGGTCTTGCTACAAACTAAGAGAAACTAACTTGCGACTACGGAAGGTTATGCTACATGCGGAATCATAAGAGAACTTTATACAAATGTTGCTGTGCTGCTCCCTGAGCGAAGAACAAATATTCGGTTTTGGTAATACGCGTTCCAGAACTAATTATGCTATTTGAAATGCTATGGTTATGATCATGTTAAAAGTCTCGTTTCACTTTTCCGATTGAAAAAGATGTGCGCTTACTCGATTCGAATTCGGACATACCGCCTTCATCAACGAAGTGAGTGAATCGCTTGAAAGCTGGACTGTTTGGGCCAACAAGCTCATCCAAAAGCTGAGTAATGACCTTGCTTGGTGGTTCTGGAAGACTACCAGGTGCATCAGTCTGTTGCTTTGCGTGTGTTGGTAAATTGTCTCGACTAATCAAATCAACATAAATAAAACAACGACATACTTACCAAGCTGGAAATGGAAGCTCTCCTATTATGCTTTGTCAATATGTAGCGGGGGAGAATCTTACCAAACACCCGCTCATCAGCCAGGCCTTTTCTAACAGCGTATAGCATTTCAATGGTGGGCATTAAGACTGGTAGCTCCTCTCTAGCTGTGTGACAACTAGACAAAGTTGTGACCGTAGAAGCATCTACTGTATCAACACCACTGGAAGCACTGCTCAGTTCTTGTAATGATGGCAGACCACGTCCTTGTAACGTCGTAGCTTCGGAAATGGCATCATCCATAGTGAGGGGTTCCACAACAACAGTATTGGTATTTATGGCTACACGTACACCAGCAATCTTGAATACAGCACCAATAGCAGACATACCATCTACTTGGGGAGCATCTGACAGCAATGACAGCATACTGTCGACCCAGTCATCATCGTTCAAGTCGTTGCGAGAAGACTGCAATGCTAAGACAACAGCCTCGTACTCGCGCATACTTAGATTGGCTTGCAGGTGATGAAATTCGGAGGGAAACTGCTCTTCTAATGCAACCAAATCTTGTGGACCACGTCGCATAACATAGAAGTTGGTTGGAGTCGTGAGTTGAATGCCTGAAGATAGGCTGGATGGGGATTCCGATGGACTCGCGGGAGTACAGATCTGGCTATCGTAAAAAAGCTCTCCTCCTGTGCTGCCTTTGACTTGCACCTGCAGTACATCTAGTATGGGAGAAAAAGTAAGTTTTTCGCGTACAGACACTGATACTATTTACTCGACATCTTCACCCTAGACTGTTACATACCTCTAAACATGCGTCTCAAGGTTGGTGTATTGGCATACTTGTAAACAATTAGGTGATACCATTCAGAATCGGTCAGGACATCATCAGGGGCTTGGAACAACTTCACAAAAGTAGCATACCGAGCGGCTGAACCCAAATAAGTACGCAATAGGTTGAAGAAAAGTGGAGCAGCAGACTCCAACCCCATCAAAGTGTCACGATCATGCCGTGCAGCAATGACAAGTTCTGAATCAGGGCATACTGAGATTCTACGATCACGCTCCGCTCGAAAATTCATTGATAGTGCCGCAGTTCGTACAATTTCACTATCTACCGCTGATTCACCTAATGCTATTACTTCTTGTTGATCCATTGGTAACGATGTCGGTGATAAATTTTGCTGTATGGTGTTACCCGTGGCGGTAGTTACTCGAGTACTATCGGCTGGCCCGCTGACAGTCAATGAGGCAGTGGTAGCTAACCCAACATATTGACCTTCATTCGCAATAGAATCCAGCGTGTATACCAGCTCACTAATGCCAACATTATTATTTGCTGGTATCAAAACGTCATCATCTACATCACCTAAATACCCAACCATATCTTTGAATTGTGATAATAGGGCTGGTTCATCTTGCAAGGTTTGAGCGATAGCTCTCATCCAAGCATCGTCATCCAATCTATCACGTGTTGCAAGTAAAAGTGATCTCCATTGGCTCTCTTTTGCTTCTTCGTCGTCGTAACCTAGAACCATATTGATTTGTGAAAATAAGTCCTTTTGGTTGGACATCAGGTGTACCATTTCGGTCGGTCGATCAATCAAGGCTACACTTGTAGGTACTCCTATCGCTTTTGGAGATGAAATGGTGGATGAAGAAGGTACAGTAGATGACAATCCTACCAAGCTACTATTGAAACTACAGCTGGATAATACTTTACTTTCCAATCGAGGGGATGGAGCCGCTAAGGCTTCGGCAGATGGGGGCTGAGCCTGTGAAGGAGCCTTTAAAAGGCCACTTGTACTACTGGCTGCTGTAGATTGCATATTACTAGCAGAGCTAGCCGCACAAGTTGGGTCAACCACGGAGGAAGCACCTGCACCACCTGACGCTTTCTCAATTGGTTCTAGAGGCAACAGTGGGAAGATTTTAGTGATTGGCGTTGGTGGACGAGGAGGAGACCAAGACCTTTCTTTTGTCATTGATAAAGCAGCTTCAACTGGTTCTACGGAAGCTACTACATCTACTGGCGCATCCAACGAAGATGAGGCGGCTGAGGATGCCAAGTTACCCAATACATCAACAGCGGAGTCGTGTTGGTCAAAGGTAACGCGACGACGACGAGCAGGCCGATCCAACGAGCCGACGTCGCTCATATCATCACCCTTCTTTCGGATCAATGCAGCTCGATGCTCCAAGAGTTCGCTCATGGGAAGGTCATTTGGTAAGCATGTGTCATCGGAAGTGACATCGTCATGAATATCAAAAGCCCTCTTGAACTATTCAAATGATATTTGAGTGATAATTTGTTAGCGACCAAAACATCGGATGATAGTGTCCGCCAGCAGAACCACCGATTTTATGGCCAATTGAAACACTTTAAAGCGACGTTTCATATAATATCCATATAATTCAGTCCAGTTACGATACACGGTGGTTGAAAAGTAGTATCATTTTCTAACCGACCGGGAATGTTGCTGGCCGTGATTTGAGCGTTTGCGGTATCAAGAACTTCGAATATCTCATGTTGCTAAATCGAGAATTCCTCCATATTGGCTGCCGGCAGTTGTATCATGAACCTCCGCTTCGGTAGTGAGGCAAAACATAACTCTCGGCGACTGCTGAAACATCCCCCACCAATCGCTCTAATGTAACGATGAAATCGGCAGGTATAGAGCAGTTCTAGTCCAAAATCTAATGCGTATACACTCTATCTTTATGCGGAAATCCTCCTTTCCTGCTTCTTCTACAAACTTCGTCTCGTCTGATTGATTGATGTAGACAAAGCACTGCCGATACGACCAATGTAGAATGATTTGGACTACGATACAGGGCTGGTGCTTACCTCTTCAAACAACTCCTGAGATCCAAGTACATCTCGTACAGTGGACAGCCATACGTTATCGTCTGGTATGTCGGATGTCAATAACAGAGTTCGCAGAGTTTTGGCGTTATGGCTTCCTAATCTTTCATCGAGATGCTCCAAGAATGCTGTCTGTTTCAAGAGTAATGAAACCTCCCGCTGTACTTGATATGCTAGGAATTGTTCCATTGTATGCCAGTCTGCTCAAGTATGTTGTTTGGGGTTTTTGCGATTGTTGAGGAAAAATCACAATTATGAAGGTTCGTGAGATGATACGTATCAATTGCGACGCAGTTTACATTGCATACTTTCCCCAATCCTCAGAACTTCGAGTCTCAGGTCGTTTGCTAAACAAACAAGTTTTGATGAGTGCGCAGCTGACGAGAGGGCAGGGAAACTGGTTGGTGCTGAATCTTGTCGCCGCTGTATTGTGTATAATAATTGTGTATAGTTATAAGCTAACTGCTATGTATAGTATATGACATATGTACTGTCCACCACCACAACGAGACCGATGTACAATAATGCACAAGATGCACTGATGGATAATACACATGTACCAGTGCTCATTAAATACATATTACGAAGGCTGCATTTGGTATGGAACCTTGCTTATTGCAACATACTGGAATATTGATATTGCGCTGGATTGTTGACAAATGTTGCATATAATACTGTTGCTCCACCACAGTCAGATAATGCTCATGGTCTCTTCCACTGATTAACCGGTCAATCTGTGCGCATGCATATGCACAAAAGGTAAGGTTATTGTTGAGTTGTTAGCTCAGCTTGGTGATGTAATCTCTTTATTCGTCTTCTTAACGTCGTAGAGAAGTTGTTGTTGGAAACAATGTATTGAAGAAAGGTCTGGGATACAATCCTTTTTATACCCAACCAAACAGTGTTTCAGCCACACCAGGTGTGCGAGGTGTGCCAGATGTGTCTCCCATCTCAACAGTTATAAATGAAATTATTCATACAATATTTTACAAAAGCATAGACTGCCGCCTGTGCGGTTACGGTGATTGCCAGCCGATCTGCCTATACTTTTCGAGGTAGCGCACATACCATGCGAAAATCCCCCAGTCATATCGCGCGCGCCTGAAATATTTCCATGGCCCTAAAATTGCGCAATCATGTAATGTCGGATAATGACCATTGACCAGTACTGTGCTCGCTGCTAGTAGGGATCCTCCCACAAGAACATTGCGCTGCGGGTGCACATGGAAGTCAGATAAAATGGTAGTGTACTGCATTTCGTAAATTTATTACGAGGACTCGAGTTCATGCACGCCATACATGTCGGAGATACATATAGAGAACAAGACCGATGTGCCCGTTACAGTCATGGATAATCAAGAGAGGGGCCAAACAGGTGCAACAGAACATTTCTTGGAGGACTGTCAGCGGCTCTGCTATCAGATGTGGTTTGATGACCATACTGTGACGAATCACCAGGTCCCCTGATATTATCAGTGGACGGACCCGGGTGCATGCTACTTCCTCCAACGAAACCTCCATGCTCACTTGAGGGACGGTGTAGTTCGTTGCTAGAACCATCGTCCCAGAGTGGATATCTATGTTCATGTGAATACCCGAATCGAGGTGCAAGCTCTGGTGTTGCTTCCCACGCCGTATCTGCCCCTAGAAAATCGATTAAACCCGGCTGGGGCCTGGGTTGGCTCGTTGATGCTTCGAGGCCATATCCAAGACCATGGTCAGATATTGGTTGGTAGTTAAATGCGGAGTACTGGCCCTCTATTGGAAATTGCATGCTATCTAAAGGCGCCAGTTCATATGCTGGAAGATTGACGTTTTCCTGCCAGTTGACGCCTTCATCATGTTTTCTCTGAATGATGTTTTCACATACACTTTGCAGATTTTGGTGCAGTGTTTTGGTGCGTACAACCTCTGCCACTGCCACTGCCATAATCGTTTCACCTATTTGACGTCTGGCGCAGTGAATCTTTATCGCCCTGGCGAGAGTCTGCAGTGTTTCGACGAGGAGATGATGATAGGCTCTGTAGTGAGAAGCGGAATATCAGATAAGTGTCTATCGAGCATATCAATGACATGCTACTGACTGGATGAGATATAGCTGATCCAGTGGAATGGTTGCTTCGGGTACTTCGAGTAGTTGCGCTTCCGTAAACGTGAAGGGTCGAGCATCCGACCTTATCTGAGCAATCAACAACTGTCATTGGAGAAGAGCTGCGTCACTATGCCGTATACACATTTTGTGATGACTTACGACTACATTTGGCGTCGGGTCAGAATTCTTGTCTAAATTGAAAGGTAATCCTCGATATACGTCTTCTCGTCGGCTCTGGGATCCCATGGGTCAGCTAGATGTATCTCAGCAACAAATGTCTCTCGAATTATGAACTTACGGCGATGACGTTTTGAACACGCTTCCGCAAAATTTCTAATATTTCTCCGGCAGTAGCATCATCACTTATTTCTAACTGGTGCGAAGCAGGAGGTTCCAAGATCGGTGGAAGAATACTGCGGACGCAGTCCCACCAGTAGTCGTACAGCGGAAGTTCCACCACCCTCCATTGGCCGACTGCAGACCAATGCATATGATGAGGCAAACCCGGCGTTTGAAATCGTTGCGCACATTTGTGCACCAGATCATAGGACCGTAGTAAATGGGGTGAAACGCGGAGCAGCTCATTCGTCAAAAATGGCTCACTTGCGTGATGTTCGATCTTCATTAATAGCGTCTTCAGTTTTTCGAAAACGAGAGAATGATATGCTCTGAGATACAATGCTGACCATCAGTCGACGGCACATCAATGAGGTAACACAATCGCACTGACCTGGTAAACAGTACCTGAATTTCGGGCGTAGTAACATGGGGTTCCTGGAATAGCTGCTCTTTACTAAATGGAGAGAATAATGGGACAGAATGAAAAACGGCTTTTGTCATCTCGTTCTATCGTTGTGGAAGATCTGCGTCACAATGCTGGTTACCAATAACTGATACTGAATAACTCATTGATGACTTACTATTATATACTCAGTTGTGAGTTTAGATTCAACAGATTTTGCAGGTACGTCACGCTTTCGGTGCTGGAATATAAGGGGTGAGATTGGCGAAACCCCACATCCTCAACTCTTCAACTTACACCGACGATGTCACTCGCAGACTGTTGCATCTTTTGCACTGCTTTCTTAATAGCCTCATCATCCCACACAGGAGCTGTCCCGATGGTGGTGATAAGCGCTGTCACGATGATGACAAGGTTGATGTTGAGGAATTTGACCATCCTGATACTTTGCAATAGTGTCAGTCTGCGGCCGTCTTTGGAATCAGTTGCGGCTAATGTTCCTTATCCATTTTGCAAACTGTTGTACATGCACTTACAGATGGATAATTGTTTGATTGTTTGAGAAGAAAACTGTCACATCCTGGACACAGCTCTTGTCCAACTTCGGACGTCAAGATAAGGGGGTCCTTTAGTCACTCCTATATAAGGGAAGGAGCGAATTTTGTAACGTATTTCTGAAACTCTTGACAATAAAAGAACAAAAACATCATAACCTCATTGAAGGCTAGTTCAGTTCTTACAAGGATGAAGATAGTGATGATGATGAATTCGCTGGCTTAAATCCAAATACCACGGCCAGTATACGATTTTGCCAACTGTCACGAAAGTGACACGTCGTGTGAGCAATACTCGGTCGCTTTTGCGACAATATCGAGGTCGGTGATTACCTTCGCTGTGAGGCCGCTACACGTCAAATCTGTGGCTCCATACGTCCGACCGAAGCAGATGTCTGACGGCAAGCGGACGAATCGCTAAGCCGGACTCGGGCTGTCACCTATTTAACCGCATGTTTGCTTCTCATATACAACACATAAACTTTCAGGACAATTGAAAACGTTGTATAGAACAACGTTGTCAACACCGGCGATTAAAGTCATCACTAAATACGAGTTGTTACATGCCTCTGAAGTGCAGGTGAATTATTGGGTTCCTGGAATAGC